>JAGGAT010000229.1:0-49995 GCA_017657195.1 Termitomyces sp. T70a
TGCAGGGTCTAGGACAGAATAGCTCAAGACGTATGTTGACTAAAAATAGGCCTTGAAGAAAATAAAAACTGATCAATCAATCAATCAATCCATAGTAGATAATGACCATAGGTAGCTCATATGTACCTTAGTCTCTATATTACCATAAACTTGTTATGTTTCTCTTCTTGTGCTCGCTATCTTTCATCTCTTTCATGCTTGCCTCAACCAATACTTGTTCAGCATGCACTACATTGACTGACATGCACTACACAACTTAAACAGATCCTGGTCTCATCAAGAAACTCTGTCCTTGACTTGACTTTTACTTGATTCAACTTCTTGAACTCTGGAGCAAGCTATTTAACCTTGGACTTGCCCATTTTGACATCTCATGCTCCAGATAATATCCCAGAGCACTTGACACCCAGAGTACATGTAGTTCAGCACTCAAGTCCACCTTGTAAGGGTGTTGCTTCATTGGAAAAGGCCCCCAGGTCAGTGGCACCTGACAGAGGGAACCAACAACAAACCACTGAACAAAGTAAACATGAGCAATGGAGGATGGAAAATGATAGAGATAATGGAATGTGAAACCAGCCAAAGGAAAATGCTCCAGATCAAAAACAGGAAAGCAAGGGAATTAATAACAATCAAAGGCAAAAACTAGGATGTAGCTCTTCAACAAAACAAAGGGAGAACCTGAACAAAATAAACAAAGAAACCAGAAAATGGAGAACAAGAAAAGCAAAAAGCAAAACCCACAGAGAATCTATAAAAGAGATTGAAAATGCCACTGATCACAATAGGACCAAGGCATGGAGCTAGCATCCCTAAAGTGCAGAGCCCTGAAGGAGGCAAGTAAGTCACCAGTCTCAAAGCAAAGCACAATAGAGATGGTGACAGATTCCTCACTAACCTCAACAGTAGCTGGAAGCACAGAAAATGGGAGCATCCAAACTATAAAGGAGAGACCTATGACCCCATCTATAGGAAACTCACTACTGGTGGCACAGACATCCCAGGCAATTATATTCTCAAAACCCCACCCACATGCAATAATGAATTGACTGAAGACAACCAAACTCAAAGACATCAGCATAGGTATTAAAAGGGCAGGAAATGTTGGAATGCTCACTATGAACAGAGACACAAATGGAATGAAAAACAACATAAATCAAGTAACTTGCACAACTCAAGGAATGGTAGGAGAGACAAACCCACTAGCTTAATACAGAATCCTGATGTAACTAACACAGGTCTCACAAGACAGAAACACACCCTGAACAGGTAACTAGAATGCAATCAGGAGTAATCATAGAGAGCAGATAAAAGAACAGAGCCCCACTCACCCATATATGACCCTACTTTATGATGAGCTAACCCCAGTTTCCCAAGGCAGTTTACCAGTAGTGCATTTGGACAAGTCTCAATGTTTTTGGAGAAGTAAACAACAACATAGTCTATGAGTGGAAGACTGATGGGTCTATAAATGTTTTATATATCCACTTGATACAGAGACAGAAACTGACAGGTTGGTGTTGCTTCCAGACAACTATTTCCAAACTCTTCAGAACACAAGAGGTGCAAGTAGAAGAACTAATAGAAGCTCACAATGAAGCACACCATCCCTCATAGCTATATATCACAGCTGCCCCCCTAATTATAGCCCAAACACTTGTTCAAAGGGGTGCCTGGTCAACCTCAAAAGCATCATTTTTAGCTATATCTTTCTCTTCCCACATCACATCATACATATTTATCCTGGCAAACTTCAGGATCACAGCCAACAAGGAGGGGGAAAAAAGAACCCACTTGGAACCTGCAAGGCAACTATTTGTGGCAACTGGGCCAGTGAAGCTGAACCCCCAGAGCTCCTCCTGTGACCACTGAGAATCAACCCCTGTGAGTAAGGGACTCCCAAATACTAACTGCAGCAGTGCCCCCTGACCCTCCACTCACCTCAATGCCATAGCACCTCCTGACAACCCCAACAATGCCCCTGACCACAAAGGACCTCTAGACACCTCACCTGATGATGATCCTGCCAAGGATCAAGATGAAGAGGCTCTCTGGGCCAACTGGACCCAGAAACCCACATGCCCCTGGATAGAAGTACTGGACAATGTTCAGGAGTGCTGGAGGAAGGAAGGTATATGTATCTTATGCAAGGAGAAAGAACACTTCATCTCAGAGTGTCCCAAGTGACAGACTATGGGATGGGCTGTCTGGACTTTCAAGGAGGAAGATATGGACTTCCAGTACTTGGAAAACAACCAGGCAATTTAGACCCAGAAGATGCACTAAATCATGAAATCAGCCCCAATATCTTCTCCACACCCCTTTCTCATCTTTGCGCAATGGCACTCTTACAGGACACCCTCACAGCATATCTCATCTCTTCCCATGCACTCCTACTCCAAACCTGCCTCACCCTCTCCAGAAACCTCCTAAATACTCTGATTGATAGTAGTGCCACTGACAACTTCATTGACAAATCACAGGTTCCCCTCAAAACTGCCCAACAACTCCCAGACCCTGTCTGACTCTGCCTCTTTAATGGAAATGCCACCTCAGCAGGAGACATCACCCACTTTGTCTGCACACCTGTCACCTTTGCCAACAGCCATTTTTAAAAACTCTGGATGTTGGTGACTAAACTCTACTCCTTTGCTCCACTGATCTTAGGGCTCTCTTGGCTCCACAACATCAACCCCTGCATCAACTGGCAGAAACTCACCCTCTAGCTCGATCACAAATCAAACACTGCTGACTAACAGCTCCCCTTTAACATTCTGCACCTTCAGGATTCCAAACACCCCTGCAAGGACCCCCCAGACACAACTGCAACCCACCCCCAACTCTGGTCCAATTTCTCTCAATCCTTCATTATCAATGCTCAACTTGGGGATACATTGGACCCACTGCCGGTGCTCATCGACAGTGAGGCCACCAAGATATTCATTAGTGATGTGCTGAACCTCCTGCATCAAGACATTGACCAATCTCTGAGCCTCCAGTTGTTCAATGGTAACCCCTATCCATCAGGCCCCATCAAAAAGTCCCACCCTGGTACCATGACCTTGGATAATGGCCTCACATTCCCCCTCAAATTCCTCATTACCCGACTTCATGAATCAACCCCTATCATCTTGAGACTACCCTGGCTATGTGATGCTAATCCCAATATCAACTGGAGGACCCTCACCATGATGATTCTCCAGCCCAGAGCCCACCTCGCAGCTGCCATCCATCTCCAAAACATTGATTTCAATGACACACCCTGCCCAGCAGCACCTCAGATAGGTTCTGAAGGGGAAAAGGAGCAACCCCCACCCCCCACAACAGCAGAGCAACCTCTACCCTCTACAACAACAGAGCAACTCCTATCCCCTACAACGGCAATCCTGGGCCCCAATCAGAGCACCCCAAGGTTCCCCTCTAACATCCCCCAAAACAGATACAAGGGCCTAAACTACCTGACACAGAAGCACGGGACCTCCCACCCCATCTCAGAGGCTGACACTGGATCTCAAGACACTTGATATCAAAATTATTGGTGCTGCCCTCTTTGCCTGTATCATCAAAGAAAGAACCCTCACCTTCTAGCTCCATGTCTCACCTACCCTCCTAGAGGAATACTTATGAACAAACAACATCCTCCCAGAGAAGAAGTCTGAGGAACAGATGTTGCAAGAAGTAGTCCCTTCAGAGTACTATGAATTTGCTGATGTATTCTCTGAAGGAAGTGCCAAGGAACTTTCCCCACATCATGCCTACGACTACCAGATTGACTTCAAGAATGGTGCGACCTCCCCTTTCAGCAACAAACTCCATGCCCTCAAGGATTACCTTGATGAAATGCTCAGCAAAGGCTTCATCTGAGCCTCAATCTCCACCACCAGTGCCCCAGTGCTATTTGCCAAGAAGAAAGATGGCTCTCTATAGCTCTGTGTTGACTATTGTGAACTCAACAAAGTCACCAAGAAAAACTGCTATCCCTTCCTGCTCATTGGAAACCTTGTCAATTGACTCCAAAGCACCAAACTGTATACAGAAATTGACTTCTGCTCTGGTTACAACGACATGTGCATAGCCCTGGGATACAAATGGAAGACTGTCTTCTGCATGTGGTATGGTCTGTTTGAGTATCTCATAATGCCTTTTGAAATGACTAACTTCCTGGCCACATTTCAATACTTCATAAATGACATCTTCCATAACATGAGCGACATCTTCATTATAGTCTACCTCAACAACATACTTATCTACTTAAATTCCATGAAAGAACACTAGACACATGTCAGACATGTCTTAAAACAACTCTGAGAACACAACCTCCATGCCAAGCCCCAAAAATGCTTCTTTTACACTACAGAGGTTGAATATCTCAGCATCATTGTATCTCCAGACAGCATACATATGAATCCCCTCAAAATGCCATTGTCAACTGGCTCCAACCCTGAATTGTCAAGGAAGTACAGTCTTTTCTGGGTTTTGCTAACTTCTACTGGAGGTTCATAGACAACTACTCTAGCATCACAAAACCCCTCAACCAGCTCATGTGCAAGGACACCACCTGAAATTGGGATAGTAAGTGCCAGAGCATCTTTGACCTGCTAAAGAAGGCCTTCATCACTGCCATTGTTGAAGCCTTCAGACAGTGGCAGGCTTATTTCGAAGGTGCTTGGCATTGCTGATGAGCCCCTGGTTTGGCTCAACACATTTTTAAGCTTTTTACACACTATTTAGTACTAGCCCAAGGCAGCAAGACTCCAGCACTCCCCTATGGACAAGTCCCCCATTCAGCAACATCGCATCCTCGCAGCCAAGTATGACACCTACAAGCAACAGTAAAGACACCCACAAGCCAGCCAGCCTTGCCACCTGCTCCATGGTAGGTCATGGGCATCACCAGCTCACTGGCTCTCTTTTCCACAAGGTGCATCCCCACCAGCTCTAAACTTGACGTGTCTTCATCACATGATGCATCATGCCCTCTACCTGCACATGCTGCCTCTTGTCAAAATTTGATGTTTGATGGATGTCACACCACCACCCTTGCATCTTGCTTTTACACTCTGCTAGCAGTTGCCCTGCCATCAGCAGATCACTACTGGCCTGGCTTTCCTCTTTGAGTCTGATTACAAATATGCCTGTTTTTGACTTAATGATGACAGCTGACCAACAGCTGGCATTTTCTGTCACCACCACCACACATCACATTCAATTTAGCACCCACATTTGCCATGACCCTGTCACAAGACTGACATCTTGCACATTACTGTCAGGTTCTACTGACCCAGGGGCCTTTTCTAAGAAGCAACACCCTTATGATATTAACTTGAGTGCCAAACTATGTGTGCTCAGGGTGTTGATGGCTTTGGGAGGTGTTCTGGAGCATGGAAAAGTCAAAATAGGCAAGTTAGGAATTAAATGACTTGTTCCGGGGTTTAGGAATTGGAGTTGGGTAAAAGTCAAGTCAAGGATGGGTTTCCTTAATGAGGCTGGAGTTTTGATAAGTAGCGTAGTGCATGCCAGTCAATATAATGCATGCCAGTTGAGGTAGTGCATGCCAGACAAGTATTCATAGAGGCAAGCATGAAGAGAAACAGAAATGGCAAGCACAAAAGAAATAAGAGATCACAGTAACAGTTGTTCAATATTGAGACTAAGGTACATCTGAGCTATCTATAGTCTTATATACTCCCAGCACTAGTTCTGGGTATTTATGATAAAGTCTGGGACTCTATAGAGAGTAGTTGTCATGACCCATTTATTCCAGACCTTCTAATGTCACAAATGTCACAACTGTCACATTCCCCCTACTCTGGACCTTCCCATATCATCTCCTGCCTACTCTGGACCTTGCAACATCATTCCCTGCCTACTCTAGAACCTCTGACATGTCCTGACCCCTTTGTACCTCCAGAACCCCTTTGCCACCTTTATAGACTATTGTCACATCTCTCCATGAGTCTAGCACTATCCACATCATTTATCAGGCATCAGGACCATGTGAATTACACTGTCCGCTGATGAGCCCCCAGTTTGGCCCAACACATTTTAAGCCTTTAACACAACTGACCCAAGGTGGCAAGACCCCAGCAGCCCCCTATGAACAAGTCCCCACGCAGCATCAACGCATCCTCGCAGCCAACTACAACATCTACAGGCAACAGTAGAACTACTCACGTGACAGTCAGCCTTGCTGCCTGCTCCACGGGAAGTTGCGGACATCACCAGCTTGCAGGCTCTCCTCTTCACGGAGCATCCCACTACCTCCAAACTCGACGCATCCTGGTCACGTGATGCATCACGCCCCCTACCTGCACGTGCCACCCCCACCAAGATGATTAATGAAAACCACGCCATCACCCCCACTTCCACACTCTGCCGGCACTTCCCACTGCCATCGGCAGATCACCGCCAGCTTGGCTTTCCTCTTCAAGTCAGAATATGTCCATATTTGACTCAATGATGACAGCTGACCAACAGCTGGCACTTTCAAGCACCGCCACCACATGCCACATTACAATTTAGCGCCCACCCTTGTCAAGACTTTGATTGACGCCCTGCATGTTATGTGGTGGCATGCCCAAGCTAACCGCCCACATGACGCTCCCTGAGTATCATTTACCTTCTTTATAGTCTTATTACCGGACCTTTCACTTACATTTCATTAGCGGTGACTATTAGAGTTGTTGCTGACCCTTCACTAAATCGCTGCCGTCATTTACTATAAATACCTTACCATTTGTCAGTAGAGAATTATCGAATTGCACCCAGCACCTTCACACCCAAGTTCAGATCTCTAAGAGCTCCCTCGAGGTGCTAAGCAATTAGCGACTCTGCCCTATTCCATCTCTGACAAAGGTTCTCAGTGCGGCCTTTGTTCCACATCTTGAACGGTACCATACAGGTACACCTTTGTTGCTAGTGCCAATGCTTGCCGCCTCTTAGCGCCAACAAGTAAAGATTAGAAGCTTTGTAAGCTTATCATGTGTTGTCTACCATCCTTCTTGAACTCTTACCGCCTGCCGTCAATCAATGGCAACACCCTCTCCACTCTGCATCACACTCTAGGACCGAGTAATTGGGACCTGCCCAGGACTCCCTCAACACTTTGCGAGCCCAACGTGAAACAAGGCTAAGTGCAGCTTACTAGGAAAGCATTTAGCTAAATTTTGGGTGCATCACTGCATAATCTATTAGGTATAATTGTTTATTTGCTCTGCTACTCTCTATAAAGTCTCAGACTTTATTGTAGATATCTGGAACTAGTGCCAGGAGTATATAAGGCTATAGGTAGCTCAGATGTACTTTAGTCTTGATATTGAACAACTGTTACTGTGATCTCCTATTTCTTTTATGCTTGCCATTTCTGTCTCTCTTCATGCTTGCCTCTGTAAAAACTTGTCTGGCATGCACTACCTCAACTGGCATGCACTATATTGACTGGCATGCACTACGCTACTTATCAAAACTCCAGCTTCATCAAGGAATCCCATCCTTGACTCAACTTTCACCCAACTCCAATTCCTAAACCCCAGAACAAGTCATTTAACTCTGGACTTGCCCATTTCAACTTTCCCATGCTCCGGAATACCTCCTGGAGCCATTGATATCCTGACCACACATAGTTCAGCACTCAAGTCCACCTCATAAGGGTGTTGCTTCTTGGAAAAGGCCCCTAGGTCAGCAGAACCTGACAGTAGTGAAGTAGATAAACAATTGTATACCTAATAGATTATGCAGATGATGTGATTTGCAGTGGTCTAGATGCCTAATAGATGATGCAAATGGGGCCAGACTCACTAAAAGATGTGACAGTAGTCTATAAAGGTAGCAGGGGGGTTCTGGAGGAGGTTTAAAGGGGTCAGAACATGTCAGGGAGTCCAGAGTAGGCAGGAGATGATGTCACAAGGTCCAGAGTAGGTAGGAGATGACATGGGAAGGTTCAGAGAATGTGACAGTTGTGACATCTGTGACATCAGGAGGTCTGGAGTAAGTGGGTCATGATAGTTACCTGGTAGCATGCTTTAGCTAGCTGCCCACATGACGCTCCCTGAGTAGCATCTATCTTCCTTATAGTATCATTAATGGACCTTTACTTACATTTTCATTAGTGGCGGCTATCAGAGTTGTTGCCCTGACCCTTCACTAAGTTGCCACCTTCACTTATTATAAATACTTTACCATTTGTCAGTAGCAAATTATCAAATCACACCAAGCACATTTTGCCCTACAGTTCAGATCTCTAAAGTCCACTTGAGGTGCTAAGCAATTAGTAGCCTTGTTTTACTCCATCTATGCTAAAGGCCTTAGTGCCTTCTTTGTCTTATGCCTTAATAATACTTAGTCATACAGGTACACTCTCATCACTGGCACCACTACTTGCTGCCTCACACTCTCAACATTTATACTTAGCATCAACAGCTAAGTAAGAGAAGCTCTGTAAGCTTACCATGTTCCATCTGTTGTTCACCAATCTCTTACTGCCTGCCACTATTAGCAGCAATGCCTTTCCAACTCCACTCCTCACTTTAAGACTGAGTAACTGGGACTTGCCCAGGACTCCCTCAGCACTTTGCAAGCCCAACGTGAAACAAAGGCCAAGTGCAGCTTACTAAGAAAGCAATTAGCTAAATTTTAGACACATCACTGCTCTCATCCCAGCATTGGCAATACTGGTTGTTCTGGGCCTCCTACTTGAGGTGTACCACCACTCCACTAGTGGTGGGAAGTGTGGGCATGTGTGAGGGGGTAGGGGATGGCTGTGACATGATGAAGAAAAAGTTGTACTTTTTTTTTTTCTTTTTTGCTAAATATCAACCAGGCCTGGAACTCTCATGCTTGGACCTTCAGACTAGCTGGACCAACCACATATGCCTCGGAGAATCTCAGCGCTGAGGGGGGGGTACTGTCACAACTCTCTCTCAATGCCCCTCCTGAAGCTCCTCCTAACAACCCCTGAAGCTCTAACCTTCCCCAGAACCATCCCTAGCGACCCTGCCACTACCTCCTAGCTACACGCCACCATCACGCACATCTCTGGGCCATCACCTGACTCCCATGCATCACTCCAGGCTATTACATGGATTACCCAGCCATCATGCACTATCCTGGGCCATCACACATCACATGAATTACCTTGGTCATCACATATCACACCACCACCTGAACCTTCATTGATCTCATGGACCACCTGCATGATCTCCTCAATACAGCTGTTCTCTGCCCTGCTGCTACACATAGAATCTCTGGACCTGCCTAGAACCCTTCATAGACAGTACTTTCCTTTGCTCATAGTACATAAAGACCATAGGTAGCTCCCATGTACCTTAGTCTCGATATTAACAATAACAGCCCATGTCTCTGCTCTTCTAAATTGCTATCTGATTTCCTTTTCATGCTTGCTTTAGTCTCCTTTGTGCTTGCCTTGGTCTCTTATTCTGGCATGCACATCATCAACTGGCACACACTACACTTTATCAACTTAATTTTGTCTTGTCACTGGAACTCCTCCATTGACTTGATGCTCCAACTTTATCTCAACCCCTTAGCAAGTCCTTTGACTCTGGGACTTACTCTCCTCATTGTCTCATGCCCCAGAACTCAAATCAGAGCCCTCGACACCATGTCTACATAGTTTGGCACTTGCTTGCACCTTATAAGGTTGTTGCTTCCTAGAAAAGGCCTCCTGGTCAGTGGAACCTGATAGATGCTAGCAGTGCACTATTGGTCACTGCTGGCACCAGAACCTGTTTCCATCAGAAAAATGACAAAGAAATGTGTCATGCCATTTCCAATGTACATATTTCCAGTAGGAAAAGGTTAGAAACAATGGAAAATGCCTTTTTTTAAGGCAAAAAGTTGCCAAAAAAATGGTATAACACATTTCTTTCTCACTTTTTCTGGTGGAAACAAGTGCTGATGCCAGCAGTGGGTGCTAGAATCTTTTTCTGCCACTTAAAAAAGTGACAAAGGAATGTGTTGTGCCATTTCTTTAGCAAATTTTTGCCTAGGAAAAGCATTTTTCATTGTATCAAATCATTTTCCTAGGGAAAAAGTCACTAAAGAAATAGCATAACACAATTCTTTGTCATTTTTTCTGTCAGAAAAAGGTTCTGAGACCAATAGTGATAAGTAATAATCACAGCCAGGGCCAGAATATATTTATGATGGAAAAAGTCAAAGAAACCTGTCATCTGTTTCTTGACCAGCTTTTTGCTGTAGAAAAAGGCAAATTTCCTTTGTTCAAAGACTTTTTCTATCAGGAATTGACACATTGGAAATGGCATAACAAAGTTATCTTCTTACCTTTTCCCAAGGAAACACAGTTTGGTGCCAGCAGTGAGTAAAAATGGAGAGTATGTGTATCAGGATAAAAAGGTAAATATCCTAATCCTTCTTTCTGTTCCCATCCCTCATTTGGCCTTTTTAAAGTGGCGCTGGCTTTTTTATGCCTGCAAAGCACTCACATAAGCATTTCCCAGTTTGCTTACAAACACTGAATGAGCATCGTGGCATCACTATTTTTATATGTTTTACACCCTGGTGTCAGTGAGGGCATCTTCAGCCCACCGTGGGGAACCCTCCACACAGACACAGGGCAATCGTTATGCCCCAGATACAGCCTGCACAGGTTACCACTACAGCCCCTGACGAAATAAAGAGCAGAGCTTCCAATTTTGCATCTGGGCGGCTGTTGCATGACGGATGAAAAAGGGGGTTTGAAATCTCACTGCCTTTTTCCCTTCCTTTCTTTTCTTCATTGTTCTTCTTCCTGCTAACCTCTCACTGTCCCTTACAATCCTGCACAGTTTTAAGCAAGCTGGGCATTTGCATTCTGTGATCACCCTGCTTTGTGGTCCTTCTTCTGGAGTTGTTGGACTATTGTAGATGATGAAATACTGGCTAGTTTCAGTATCGAAAGCCAATCTGTCAATCTCTGGACTACGTCCCTCAGCATTAGTGTACGAAACAGTGTGCAGTCCCTAACAGCAAAACCAATAATTAGCTGACCGAGAGGCTGGGATGGCTATTGATGCATGAGTAATATTGTACATAATCAGCATCTTCATACATTCTTGCACTTCTGAGTTATATTATATTTCATGTGCTACTTTCCTCAAGCGTCGACCAGGCGCTTCTCAGCCTCCTCGAAGTTGATGACAGACCAGATGGCATTTAGATACTAGGAGCGTATGTTGAGCATAGAGTAATCTTCGCATTAGTGAGGATGACGTACGTCTGCCTTGACATTGAGGTACTGAAGATAGAAAGCATGTTCCCAAATATCGACACCGATGACAGGGACAAGGTGGAGCAGAGGATCTTGGTTGGCAGTGGTCGCGATTTCAAGACGCTTCGTATTCTTGTTATAGCCCTATAGAAACGTTAGAAGAAGAAAGAATGGTTCGTGAAAAATGCAACGTACAAGCCAGCCCCAGCCTGAGCCCTGGATGCCAAGAGTCGCAGCGTTGAACTCCTTCTTAAAATTATCCAGGCTTCCAAATGCAGCTTCGATCGCAGTTTTCAGAGGTCCATCCCTGAGAGCTCCACCAGGACCTTTCTTCTCAGCAGCGGGGGCAAGATTCTTCCAGAAGAGGGAGTGGTTAATGTGTCCTGGATAAAAACAGTACACAAGATAAGATCTGATAAGATCAATGAAAAATCAAGACAACTCACCACCACCGTTGAACTTGAGAGCAGCCTGGAGAGCGATGCGCTCCTTGGGAGTGGAGGCTTTGGCGTACGCAGCCTCGGCAGCGTTGAGAGCATTCACATAGGTTTGATGGTGTTTTTTGTGGTGGAGTTCCATGATCTGACGAGAAATGTATGGCTCGAGGGCATCATAAGAGTAGGGGAGGTCAGGAAGAACGTGAGTCATTGCGTCGAGCCGGTCAATATGTAGTAGGTAGGAAATTATGGATGCTCCCGGGAATTTATAAGGCGCGGTTCGAACCGCACAGAGCGTAATCCTGATTAGTGAGCGAAGGGGTCACGGCACGTGTTTGTATTTCACTTATTAATCACAACGGCGCGCGCAGAAAAACGTACTTGTTTGAACGTGCAAGTCTGGAAGAGAGAGAAATGATCTATTAACTGCCCATCCTCAGGCCAGGGCTTGTATCTTACTGAAAAGAGGCTGCTAACATCAGTTGAATGGAAGGGATATTGAGTTCTTTTTTTTTTTTTGAGAAAGGACAGATAAACCGCTGGAGGCTGGCGCAGAGGTTACAATCCAACTTCTCTGAACTAGACACAGTGGAATGGGATTTGGAGTGGCAAGTGCGGACATGATACGCGATCAGATAAGATAAATGATCGCTACTGTTTGGTAAGTGGTGAAACAAATGTAAAAAGTCTCAGAGTACTCGTAAACATGGATATAATTACGGTCATAAAATCAAGAGAAGCAGATCCGAATTCCGCTCTACCTTATTTTTCACTGGGACTAGCCGGCACCGCACGTAGTCCCAGCTGCCAATTTCGTCTCCTGTAGAACATATAAGTACATGGTCTACCTTGACTCTTCCGGAAAGTGCTCGACTAGCGGGATCAACATTCGGACCGATCAAGCTATCACACCCTACAGAGTTATAGACTCCTCCCGCGCAGGAAACATAACAAAGCAAAATCGCCGCGGGGAACTCATCGGTATTTGACGGGATCCGGAGAATTAGACCTGCATGCCGTCTCATGGAATTGCCTTCCGATCTCGAAACAGCGAAACAGGAGTCTCGCAACGGGCATCCATAACCTCGGAATGAAAGTGTTAGCCTTGGATGAATGTCACGATGCCATCCTACTCCTCGGCCAGAAATCAAAACGTCTCTACACGCGCTTTGTTCTCGACTGTTGGTATGCATGGCCTGTGGAGTGCTAATAAGCTGCATGAACTGATGTCTTCTTTGTTGCCATCTCAGCGAGACCCATCTATAATTACAATTTTGTCATGCTTCAACCCATATGCAGAATTCAGCTGCACCACGCGTTGCCAGTGACATCGTGTAGCTAACCGGCGCATGTCCATTCTCTTTCAACGATCTGACTGATTCAATTCCATTTTTCGGCGAAGGGTCAGGTGAATTCTCAGATTTTGTCCGGCGGTGCAATCTAACAAGACGATTTACGGCTCCGTACCCTCTATCCAGGAACGATTACTATCTTCATCCATCTACTCACTTTGACTTCTCCTGGCAGGTAGATCCTCGTAACTCCGGCGTTGGTTTAGATAAACGCCTTGCTTTTCCCTTCTTTGGGTATACAGATAGACGTACATACGACGCAACAGATACGACACGACGCGACACGTACAGGTAAACTGAAGCGAATCCAGATGTGCTGTCCAGCCGGTCGCGGGAAATCTGCCTTTTTTCATCAGCGTAAACTTGAACACATTCGGTCTGCTTCGGGGAAATTTGAGATCAACCATTGGTTGCTAGCCGGTGCATTCCATCAGATATCCTTCTTCAATATACATGACTCAACTTTCATTTTCTTTTGTTGGGAGGCAGAATATTTTGTCGGGATCAATAAACGAAGTCGCCGTGCAACCGAGGTCTCCGCGGTTTCTTGTCTGGGCTGATTTCATGGTAGAGGAAAACTTCCAGGCGATGCGCAATGCGGTGCAGCCGGAGAAGCAGGCCGAGGATACGTCTGCGGCACCTTGAAGGTTCTTGCCGGTCTTAGAAAATCATGAAGAAAGAACACTTAGGGGCCCCACCTAATATGTTGTCGAAATTCATCCACTGGCTCGCATTTGGTCAAACAGATTGTGCTGTAACCGTAAGGAAGGGGGAATCTTGTATGTTCAGGGCAACCATCCGCTGTGGGTCCTTCATAGTCTCCGAACTCGGCCACCGTGTCGTGCGGATATGGTCACGTGAAGGAGGCTCTCCTGTACAACTTCCCAGATAAAGCAATAAGCTGATGTGCCCTGACCAGTCGCCGCACGGCGCAGACATCTGTGCTCGGCTGAACCCACTTCAATCTACGATCCCAGTTTTAGAAGAAATTAAACGCCTCAATCTACTCCCGTTTATGGAGGAATTTCGTCAGCCATGTTGCGTCTGCTGGCACGTTGATCGTCCACTATTTGATCCTTAAACCACCACCATCCTCTTTGTTCACTATGATCTGTATGTCGCTGGCTACTCTTCTCCCCAATGATATTCTCCGCCTTATATTTGAAGAAGCCGCTATCAGTGACAAGAAAGAAGCCTTAAAGCTCACTACACTCTGTCGGCTAGTCCAACACTGGTAAGTGGCGCACATCTCCAGATATAATTTGATACGACCGGACGCGTATACAGGGTCGAGCGACTTCTGTATTCAGTTGTTACCCTCCATCGCGAAACGACCTGTCGAGCATTCCTACGTACCATCGAGACTTCACGCACAAAATCGCGCGCTTTTTTCGCGACTCACGTTAAATCGCTATGTATCTCCTACAATATCTACAACGACCACATCGTACGAATCGTTTCTGCTTGTCAAGGGGTTACAAACCTGACCATCTGGTTCATAACCATACCATGGTCATCTTCTATCATCCGCATCTCACACAGAGAAATAACAGCCGCACTGGACCTTCTCCGTCCGCAAAAGCTATCACTCCTCTTACACGGCATCCTAGGCTCACCCTATCCGCGTTTTCATCTGTCTTTCTTCCAAAAGATAACCCACCTTTCTATTATCAACAAGTGGGAGGATTGGACAACGTGGTGGGGCTTTGAAGCCTTACCTTGTCTCACCCACCTCTCTTTTGACTTACGTGTCGGCCCGCAATCACTAGACGACAAGGCATCATATGCCATCGCCCAGGCTCTCGGTGTCATTTTGTCACGTTGCCACCACATGCGTGTGTGTATTCTGCTCCTGATCTTCGACCCTTGCCCTAGTTTTACCGCTGCCAAAATCACCCACTACATGTCTATGTCCAAAGTCGATCAGAGACTTGTTTTCGTGGGCGACTCTGAGCCTTTCCTTGACCGAGAGGCGCATTCTACACGAGAAGCTCGCCTTTGGCGGATGGCTGAAGAGGCTGTGAAGATTCAGGCCTCGGGCGGAGGTATGTCGCCTTTTCCGAGGTCGCCAAATCTGTCTTTCATGTATTTTGCTTCTTTCTCCTGTCTGAAATGATACCAGGCACAGTGGTCTTAGGAGTATGATTTCCAGGATAATCGAACAAAGATCTTCCATCATGAACCCATATATGTATTCCTCGTTCTCCACGGACTTGTGATGATACCTTCAAGCTGTCCTGCCCGATTCCCTCATTCTACGGTATGCTCATAAGACTGCCAAGTTGACCTGCGCAGGGTGAGGGACCGTTCACATAGGAGATCAGTCGATCCATGGTTGACTATGTTCGACCTGTAGGTTGAGCGTGAACAAGATCGGGACAGGTGGTGACTATGCGGTTATTATACCATTACTATTGAACTCTAGCTCGCCTTGTCATTCCAGTCATTACCCATGAACTAGGAACTTATGCCTGCTCAAAAGGCATGTTGTATCACACACTTTTGAAAAGGTGTTTTCTATCTTGACAGGTGAAGTGTACGTACGGAGCGAAATACTATCTGCGCTCGGATGACCGTCTGAAAGGCCCGGTCCGAGTCCCCTCCTTACCAGCTTATCAGATTAAGAGATGCAGAACTAACTTTGGCTTTGTTTGAATGTTACAATGTTACAATGTGATGTCTACCTGGACATGTCGGTGGGACAAGCCTCGTTTGGATTCTTCTATTCACTCTTAATTTGGGCGTTTGTCTGATGCTCGTGCACTCCATTCAAGAACATGCTTCTCCAGATATTGCATCTTATACGACACAAGTCTATGGCTTCAGCCAAAGCAGACTTTCTATTCCTCCCAACCGGCAACGACGGAACTAAACTAAACTAGGGCGTTGTGTGTTTTACTTTTCTTTCTTTGTAGCATACGCAGTTCAAGCGCCTGAGTGGCTCCGCAGGCATCTCGTGGTTAGGCTCCACCACATTTAAAAACTGACTGCTGGTCACGATCATACAATTCACGAGATGCCTTCTGCCGCCACCACATTTGTCAACCCCTTACGTTCTGCCTGGTGCAACTCTCTTTCTTCGAATTCGAGCGCTTCTCAAGTGCCGCCACCACATATATGTGCCCGAATCAATTCCTACGTCAGCTCCAATCCCGCGCTGGCGCGGCCCCTTTTTGATTTTGCAGAGCATGTCCATAGTCGTTCCTACGTCATTCGCGATCTTGTCTTCAAACACTTCAAGTCCTCTTTGCTGTTAGACGAAGGCGTGGAGAGAATGCTCCCAGAAACCTTTCATTTTCCCTATGCCACCCCATTGTATACGTTCAGAATAGGGGATACTAAAGACAACGGTCGGGGCATGTTTGCACAAAATGACCTACATGCTGGTGACGTCATCCTCGTTGAACATCCCGCTATAGTGGTTCCATACCTCGTGGGTTTGAATGTGCCCGTTGCGGATATCTATGCAAGTTTGGTCGATCGACTCGCTTACGAGACTCGCATCCAGTTATTGCAACTCTACAGTGGACCAGACCATTCCCTTGAGGATATTATCCATTTGAACGCGCTAGGTATCCAGCTTGAAGTACCAGATGTTCCATGTCCTGAGCTCACGACCCACCGAGCTGTGTTCCTCAACACAAGTAGATGCAATCACAGGTGAAACATACCTCCTGGATTGACACTATTGTTCTTCCTCGCTGATACCCCAATAGTTGCGGGCCCAATGCACGGTGGGATTGGGATACAAGTACTTTCTCCCTCTATCTCTCTGCAGTCCGCCCGATCATGAAAGGCAGCGAAATCACAATCAATTACACATCGTGTACTAGTCCGCGTCGCGAGAGGCAGGCGATTCTTCAGGCCCAATACGGTTTCATCTGTCGATGTCGCTACTGCAACCTTCCCTCCAAAGACGCTGTGCGTCGCAGTGACA
Organism: Termitomyces sp. T70a; assembly: GCA_017657195.1. Lineage (NCBI taxonomy): Eukaryota > Fungi > Basidiomycota > Agaricomycetes > Agaricales > Lyophyllaceae > Termitomyces > Termitomyces sp. T70a. The sequence goes on from JAGGAT010000229.1 coordinate 16,954, forward strand.
TCGCTCGCATGTCCCTTGATCAATTTTGGAGCAAATTACCATCGTTCGAAGGATGGTGCCTCGATACCTCTCTTCCCGACGACATGCTGATAAAGTCGCACCTCGAAGCCTTGCACATGATAAAGCAGGAGGGCCTCCAGGTGCTCGATGGCGAGCGACATGTCGACGCCATTGCGATGTGTTACGGCGCACTTGCAGATGTCGAGATGTTTCGGGCATGGACAGAGAGAGTTCGAGACGGTCAGGTTGATACAGACCCCGCGCGAGCGCTGGTGTTCGCAAAATGGCTGTCGAATCCGACATCATTTCCTGCCTGGGGCTGGAAAAAGACATTTTGTGGGAGAAAGAGGACCTTGCTCGTCTAGATATGGATGATACATACCATGCAAGACATGTTGTATTATTACTCGATGTTGTATTTCCTATGAGCAGGTGTACTAATATGCGATGTTGCTCAGAAAAATGTCCACAGCAGGTTGTTAGTCGCAGCAAAACTGTAAATCATGGACCACGCTCGGATCACATAAAATAATCTAGAGCAGGCAGGTCAAAAGAGGGATGCCGCTCAGACAATCAGAAGGACGGTTCGTAGTTGTCTCTTCAGAGCTTCAGAAAAGTGTGCACTGACCATGGATGCGGTTCCCACACGCTTAATAATGTCCAAACTTACAATATATCTCTTCAAGGACAATGATGCTGTTCCTCATGCCATTGAGAGTCCCATGCCCCAGCTCACTGGCCAAAAAACGATCGTGACGTTTCACGACAGAAGAGAGTCTTGCTTCTTTACGTGCTTCTGCATTCAATAAGTTTGCTAAACTAGCTTAAAAAGCGCGTGAACGACATTTTGAAACATCTGCATTCGATATAATATTCAATAAGAACAAGCCTAATCGGCAGAAGCGGAAAAAAGTCCGTATCCAATTAATTTTCCAAAATCCGGATAAAATCCAATTAGAGGAGTACACCCCACCAAACACCGAAGAAAACAAAGATCCATTTTAGTAATTCAGGGCTTCCACTCAAGCGCCTCGCACCATTCGCACCTTTTGACCCGTCCGCTACCCAATCGCGCCATGCAGACTGCATCTCGATGACGAAGGCCTGTCCCTCTGGACTTTCCGACCCTTGGGCGCCATACGAATCTGGATTCACTACAGGCGTCAGCCACCCATTCACATCAAAGTGCTCAAGTGTGGAATTCGACGAAGAGTTTGTGTTTGGGGCAGAAAGCGCCTTGCGGGTGCGCTCCGCGATTGGAAGAAAGGTGTGTGTGCCCCAGATGAGGGAGAGCCGGTACACTGTGCTCGCGAGGAGTGCGGTAGAGGAGGCGTCGAAAAAATTACCGTCCGCAGTGACCGGCTGTGAAGCGTAGTTGGTGAAGAGGTTAGATGAATTATCCTACAAGCACGTCAGTTACGGAAGGCCAAGGAGGGAATGGAAACGGACTAGGTGAGGATACATCGCCGCATGAATTTCCAGTACCCAGGCTGCCAGGTCTTGCTGTTGAGATTTCAAGGTATTAGAGAATTGAGAATTTTTGTAAGTGCCAAGGACGCGCAACATGCCCGCTGCTGCCCACGCATTTCCAGTCGACCAATGACCCTCGTCATTTCCGCTGGTTCCAAGCAGTACATGCTTCCATAGGTTGTTTGCGGAGGTATCTCGAAGGTACGACCGATAGAGTGAAATCTGATTATATGCCTCAAGGAGGAGAGTGCGATTTTGTGTGATCATCCCATAGTAGGCCAAAAACGGTGGCACCATGTAAACGAAATCACTCCTACGAGGAATCCTGTCAGTACGAAACAACTAGCGCGCTAAATTATATTAATTGAATCAGGGGCAAACGCCACTTTCTTCGGACCCGTTGAAAGCCAATCTTTGGTTGAATGTACGTCATTCAGAAGGAAAGGAAAGAAGTCAAATTGGCTTTTGCAGCAAGAATGAATCCGGAGGCAAAGCGGGCCTCCTATATAGTTCTCTCAGTTAAGCTCAAGAATGATTGGACCCGAATATAGAAGGAATGCTGATTATTAAGCGAAAGATAACTCATAACTCACCAAAGCTGGACTTGAGCAACGCGATGTGATAAAGCACCATCGCTCGTCCTGGGCACTTTGAACTCCAGAAAATCAAGTTGATCCTTTGCGGCACCAGTATAGTCTTCACCACCCTGACCTGTCCAATTCGCGATCAAGACAGCAAACCCGACAGATGCCGGATCTGCCGCACTATCATCTTTGATAAGAGGCTGTGGACCTGTGATATTCCCATTCGACTGGCCACGATTCGCAACGACGTCGTGAGGGATTTGAAAGAACGTATCCATTGGTGAGGAAAGAGAGCCGGGTATCGTTGAGGGAGGTGGCAGAGAATTAGAGACTGATAACACAGAATACCGCGTTGCGTTCATAGCGAGGATAGTTTGTGCGCGAGTACCAAGCTCCCAACTGCGGTCAAGAAGTGAGTTCTATCGCCAAGTGAAACTAGTCGGGATGAGGATACCTGTGCTTTGCACCATCTACTAATCTGGCACAGACGAGCGCGAGCTGGTCATTGGATAGTTCTTGTGCTTGTGTGAAGACGAAGAGCGTGGTTAAGAAAAGCAGACGAGAGCATGACAAGGTCCTCCTGAACATGCCAGCCATGCGAAGAGCGGGTATATGAGAGTGGTTGGGGGCCGGGTATCAATCTTCAAGTCGTCTTTGATAAATAAACCTCAAGGGGCCAAGAAAGCCAGAATGGCTGCGACAAACCAAGAGCATACGGAATTCCGAAGATCATGAGTTGACAAGTTACGAAAATAGATTTGTCAGGACATCGGTCAACTCCGCCCGCCGGTCTTACCTTTTGATACATCCTTCTTCTACCTTTCTTCACAACTTCTCAAGCTGGAAGCGCCTGTAAACTATCTTGTACACTTCTCCATTGGAGTCCCAGTCCCGTTCAAAAGTCATCTCACTCAGGGGTTTCTTGAATATAATATAATGATCATGGTGGGTTTATGGTGGATCAAAGAAAGTCCGTTATATGTACTCGGACATCAAAACAAGATATGAGGTCAGCATCCCTTCTTGGTTTCGCAAGCAACCTGAGAGATCTGTTTCTCCAGGCTTTTGCCAGAAGACCTCCCCACTCACACGACCGCTTGTTTAGAAACTGGGAGCACACCTGTTTGTCGCAGGTTGTGCGAAGGAAAACATCGGCCTCTTTGAACAAAAATTAGTGCGGTTGTCCCGCCATATCAATCAAGAGATCAACCTCTTTTAATCTTCTCTCAAACATTCTCAGTTGTGGCTTCAGCTAGTAAAGTCGACATTGGTGTATCTAATCCTCGGAAACTCGAACTATCTTTGGTTGCTTTGTTCTTTGACCACGCGGCCAGTTTGATCTGCTTGATGCACGCTTCCACAGTTTCTTTCAGCTTCTGCCAGTAAAGCTATTCTTCGACGCGCCTAACACTCTTCGTGGGAGTTCGCATTCTGTGTCATACTAATCATGTCTTTGAGATACGAATGGTGAGTCCCATGCATGACTTAGACATAGTACTGTTGAGATAAACACAGCTAGCTCTACTTAGCGGCTTGCGTGAATCCGTATTATGTTTGTGTGACAACATCTAGAACCAGACAAAGTCTCATGATCTAACATAACTTCCCATCCATCCAATGTTTCACGAGGAATACGGCATGTGAAGTCCCGATACAGGTGTTCGTTCGGATACTCATGGGTGCATAACGTGGTAACTCCGAAACTGTTTCCTTCCAGCTATCATGTTCTGTTTGACCACAAGACTTGGCAAGTGCCCTGCATGTAGAGATATTATGTGAGTAAAAGGCAGTCCTTGATCCTATCGCGGAATAATTCCCTTGCTTTTTCGAAATCTCGTCAATTAGGTCCACCACCATCTCGACTGAGTATCGAAAGTCAGAACCGTATTCTTCACAGTGGGCATCATAAATTCTATCGCCAAGTATGGAGCAATAGTTACACATGACGACCGGTGACGTATGTATAGAGCGCAGCATGGTATAGGGCGTACCTCAATGGGTCTAGGAAATAAAAAAAAGAAAAAAGTATGGAGCAAGGAGGGCAGGTCACCTGACTGAACATCCATTCTAGCCCAACATTTCAGGGATTAACAGATCCTTAACACGCTTGGAATGCATCAGGTATCCCTATAACCATCCAATCTAGGTCTTCAACTCCCAGTTTCTGAACGAAGCGCCAAGCACTGTAGAAATACTAGGAATTGTATATTTCCTTGCTTGGCGTAGCCTCGAGGCGAGCAGGTAGTACACACCTGTTGCTACAACCAAACCCGTTTGCTTCCTGCGATGATACTACTCCATTGAACTTTGGGACTGCCCACCGGCTATCGTCGATGGTGCCCGCTACCATTATCAAGCCATGTCCATTATTATTGAAGGTTTCAATGACTGTGCAAGATCTCCATATAAGGATGCATGCACTTGCAGAGTATGTACATGCTTGACAGTGAGTATGTAAGCCAGAGGAGCAGTACCGCAGCAGATTCCAGAGTAAGAGCTTTCGCTGTCATGCATTATAGCTTGACCATTACTGCATACCGTTCCATGTGATTATTCCTTGATTAGTGGATAACCAGATACTGCGTACATCCAGTGCTCAAGCTTTAGCGCCCATATTCCAGCATGTTTTGCAACGGAGACTTCTGAGGGCCACCAGTCCAAAGTTGGAAATTTGCCACCCATGGCGCCAGTTTTAGAAAGACCATGGGATGACGGAACTGAAAACAGAATGGTAGGTTCAATCATGTCCATGAAATCTCCACGGAAGTATCAAGAGCGCTGAGAAAGTTGGCGGTTTAATCTTAGGCTCCTCTGTTCCCGGCAAGTGGAAGAAGATGTGGGCCACGTAAGCTGTTGCCGCATATCGCACTCCTCTTTAGGATCCTACTAATACCACACAACTGTGAATTTCGCACAGCACAACGCACGGTTGCCCGGTCGCAGACATAGTCGTCCAACATGTGCCAACACAGTACCGCCATGAATATCGACTTGGCTTTAATGTCGACTTGATTCATTCTCAATACAGTTTGAAGCAGAAAAGTCCTTGAATGTTATAACACATGTACACATACATACGTAATATCTAAGATACAACAAAGCCAGTGAGGTCTTCAGCAGGCATTGCATGTTTGTAATGAAATATACTACATGTAACTACTAATACTACTAATACTACTACAATAACCATGGTCAGATCTTGTAAAAGAACTAGCAACACGTGTGATGGGAGTTCTAAGACATTCATTCCGGTCAGCTGCAAAGAACGAAAGTCAAAGCCGACGAGGAAGAGTATCAGAATCACTGCCAAAACACCTGACGAACGCTAACTGAGAGCAGCACACCTAATTTTTTTCTTCTTCCACGCCAGCCATCCGCCGACGTCTCATCCACAACCACCACACCACCAGGCCGACCACAGCGCCCACCAATACGGCAGCCAGGAGCACTGCACCACCCACGATCCCGGCCTCTGCCGCCCTCCCCGCTGTCAACATGTCTTCCTTCCCCCGACCCACACTGCCCCCTGCTAGGCACGTGACCCCGAGCGCTGCCGCCGCACCGCCAACACAGATGAGAATGATCACACACGCCAAGCACACAGCGATATCCAGGACGCGCGCAAGTGCTCCCCCACGTGCCTCATCATCGTCTTCGAAAAAATCGTCTCTCGGTGTCCGGGAGCGGGTTTGCGCATGACACGAAGATGGGAGGATGATGTAGAGAGTGAGGAAGAGCGGGAGGGAGAGGATTATCCCGCCCGCGGCTGCTGCATTTGCTGAGGAGATGAGGGAGGGCGACCAGGGATTGTGGCTGTCCGTATTCGTCGGCGAGGACGAGGAGGCGCGTCGGAGGAGGCTGTGTCCGACGACGACGTACAACACAGAAAGCAACGGAGGTAAGGGTAGGAAGAGTAGAACAAGAATGACGCGTCGGTATTTCCGAACGAGCCTGGAGCCAGTAGTTAGTTGAAACAGCGTCTGGCTAATCTGGACGCGTCGCTCGGATGGAGGTGGCGGACTTTGGGGCGGGTTTGGAGGCAGAATTTGGGGCGGAACAAGGTGGTGGTTGTAGTAATGATGATGAACATAGTAAGTCTGTTGGACCATCATGTGTTTTGGATTGGCTGGGTCTACATTCACCGAGGATGCACTAGGAGACACCGTGCTCATATATGGCTCCGGTTGTAGGTGTGTGTTCGAAACAACAGGAACGGCCGTCGCAGAAGTATGGTAATGATATGACGCCGGTGTATACGGCTGGTATGGGTGTGGCGGGAGGTGGGAAACGCCCTTGGTTGGCACATGGGATGCACCTTGGTTTGCATCGGGAGTCATCGGAGTCAAAGGTGGGCGACGGAAAACTTCAGTCGACTTGCTCGTCGAGGGCTGCGATATACTGTTACGGGATGTACCCTCGACAGCAGTTTCGGTAGTTGCACGGCGCCGAGAATTGCTCGGACGACTGGACATGATATATTTATGCGGAGGTGTGGTGGGAAGCAAAAAGAACCAAAGTCACAGCCACAAGGAGCTTTTCGAAGCATATTTAGAGAACATCATGTCAAGTTGATACAGATCGAAGCGCGTCGTACCATTTATAAATTTCGAAGTGATGGTGCGAACATTTTACGAGTTCTGTACAGAGTGAATATCTGGTGTCAATGCTATTCGCCTTCCATGGTGTGCATCGCGTGTATGGGCATACCAGACTGACCCATGACGCCTACAGAACTTGGCATGAATCTACGATGAGTCTAGAGCACCGTCAAAAAGAACCAAGAAGTCCCTCACTTTCACCCTCTGATGTTCTTAATCTCTAAAAAGAACATTACAGAGCTTCCAAACACAAGTCCAGCGCGATATTCCCAGAGATTTGTTTTCTGCACTCCAACATGCTAGTCCGAATTAGTCAGGGTCAGAGTTCGCCGTTGGATGAGCACTTTGTCCCACGAAGCGTAAAAGGCTTCGAAGCTTCAATCCCGAGGGCAAAGTGGAATATCAAAGGAGGTTGGAAAAGGAAGGTTTCGCTTGTGACCGATCCACAAATTTGCCTGCCGTGATTTATCACATGCTGCCACCCGTGCACATCCATTCTGTACGTGCAAAGGCAGGAGTCACGAGCACGATCAGATGCCCATTTGATAGTGTGCCAAATCTCTCGATGTATTGCTGGCACCAGAATCTGTTTCCATCAGGAAAAGTTCCAAAGAAGTGTGTCATGCCATTTCCAATGTAAATATTTTTAAGAGAAAAAGGTTTGAGACAATGGAAAATGCCTTTTTCCAAGGCAAAAAGTTGCCAAAGAAATGGTAGGATACACTTCTTTGTTACTTTTTCTGGTGGAAACAGGTTCTGGCACCAGCACATTGGCATTGTTAGTATTTTTGCTGACTTCTCTTGTATCATGGCCTCTCAAAGTACCTCAACAAATAACAACTTTATAGGCATTAATCAATGCAAGGATTGCTGTAAGTATTTTATTTTATTTCATTGAATACTCTGCCTGAATTGTTTAACCACCAACAGCAAAGCCTGACAATGACTACATTGAAGCTTTATCTGTGAATATCATTGCTGTGGTGTTTAAAACTAGACATCAGTCAGTGAACTCTTCTGGAAAGAGCATGGTATTTGTAGGAGGTTTGTTTTCAATCTTGACTTGTTTTTGACTTACTAATACTAATTGCCCAATTATCAGTGAAACCACAGTTGCTCGCTGGAGTAAGCAGTATGGATTTCAAGGCAGTAGTGTCACTACTCAGGCTCTACCTTTGATGGACACACTGCAGGCACTGGAAAATGTTTCCATTGGAAAAAGTGTAAAAGAAACATGTTATGCCATTTCTTTGTCAGCTTTTTCTTTTGGAAAAAGGCATTTTCCATTGTCTAATGCCTTTTTCCCTTTGAAATATGTGCCCTGGAAATGGCATAACATGTTTCTTTTTCCCTTTTTGCAATGGAAACATTTTCCAGCGCCTGCAGTGACAAGTGTCAAATGGTTCTTGATTAGATGGCACTTGATTCTACTAGCCAAAAAGGGCTTAATTCCATTTGAGAAGGAATTCTGTTGATGACTGGACTGTTTTTGACAAGGCATGTTTTATCCATACTGACTCATATTCAAGTGTTATAAGGTTGGTTTCAGAACTTATGTTTACTATAAAATGTATCTTCAAGATTTTCAGGGCTTTGAAATCCATTAGCCAGGATCTAAGAAGATTTATTATGTTGCTCTTGTTTTGCTTGGATCTCACTATGAATGGTCTGGTGATGATCATGATATATTAGCTTCTATTGAGTTTTCTATCTGGGGTGTCTAGGATATTTAAAGTGGCAAGTGGCTTGGGCTTTGGGTTGTTCCCAACAACAGGTGTCAGAAAGCTGTTGCACTTTTGTTTTTCTGCCTTGTTGAGGTATACAGAAGTAAGCAATGATTAAATTATATAAAAGTTTCAGGTGCTTAATTTTTTATGACAGGTCAGCTCTCAATTAGAATGATGAGCAATTTTAGACTCTGAATTCCAATTCTATTATTTGTAGGATTACCATACAAATGAGCACTGATTGTGGAAAGTAAGACAACTCAGGTTTTTGGATTTGCAAATGCACTGAGGTACCTGTAACTTACTTATGACTATGCCTTGTCAATTTTATGATTTTGTGCAGAGAAATGTTTCATTCTGAACTTTTTACTGAAGAACTTCCAGCACATTGTTTTCTATGAAGCATTTGAAATATTATTATAGAACAAGGATGGCTTCCTATTTGACTGCAATGGAGAGATAATGTAAAGCAATTCTGGCTTGCTAGTGCAAACATTTATGTTGAATCAAATCTTCACCACTAGTACAACTGCACCACACTACTCTATTTTATTGAAACTAACTCAATAGTGACCTTATTCAATGGTGATAGCCCCCTTTTATTCAGGCTAAACTTGTAAGAGTGACCTCTGGAGGCTATAGCTCAATCACACAGCTGGCAGAGGAAAATCCAAGATGTATTAGTGTATGTATAAGTAATTAATAATAGCTACATACCTAGCAGAGAGAAATCTAAAGAGAACAAGTCTAAGGATTCACTCTGCCACTCAAAGAAAATAAAAAGTAAGTCACATGATATGTAAGTCACATGTAGTGGTCACATGTCCAGATCACCTGTTTGGGTCACATGTCTGAGTCATATGTCTATGTCACCTGCTGAGGTCATATGTCTGGGTTACATGTGCAGCTGAGTCTGAAAAAAAGGGAGTAAATGATAGCTTGAGGGCTAGAAAAACTCCCTCTTTTGAAACTCAGACCAATTTGACATCTGAGGGAGTCTGGCACTGGGCTGAGTAAATCAAAGGAGTATGGCCTATGCTAGCCTCCAACTAAGTAGGCAGAAATCTAGAGGGTTGAAAGCAAAGCTAAGAAGTAAAGAAATAGATGTGAAATGAGTGGAGAAAGTGTGAAGAAATAGTGAAGAAATAAATGTGAAATAGCAGTCCTCTGACAGAACTTGACAAACTTTGAGATCAGTTCAATAATAATGTTGTTAGGAAAGACTCCAACAAGAGAACCCCTCTGGTATTGTGCTTAATGTTGCAATAACTTTTTCTGAAAAATACAGTGGAGAAAACTGCCTATAGCAGATTTATACTTGGATTTGGCTAGGATTGATTGAGGCCATTCAAGAAGAAGATGTCCTTGTGCAAAGAGGAAGGAAGGCTATGTGGGCACCTCCTTCATTGCAGCCATTCAATATTGTGGTATTAGCTAAATATGTGCACTGGCCAGGCCTCAACAATACATTTACAGGGCTTGCATTCAATCTAGTCTATTAAATTCATTCTGCACACTATTTGGTTATGCACTGACATGTACATTATATACTAGTGAGATTTCTAGGAGTTTGGTAGTTAAGCAGCTGGCACTAGTAGCTGCCCAGCCTAGTCTTGACCATGAAGCTGTTGAGGCTTTTAATGACATTCTCAGCATCCTTTTCAGCTCCTTTCAGAGTTACAATTTGAATACCATGTGCATGTACTGGATGGCTCATCACAAAACTTCAGCAACAATGATGTGCTACAAGTATTGCTCCAAAATCAAATTTCCATAGAGTGGGTCAACCATGCATATACCTACAGGATAGTGTACATAGAGCAATATTTCTTCTGACTATTGATTTCAATTGATATATTCAGAGCAGCTGATAATGAGCACTACCACTAGTTAGCAACCTATGGGCACTCTTGCTATCCCAAGCTAGGATGGATGGAGAGAGATAAATGTTAATAATCAATACTAGCTACTCTTCAAGGTGCAGGAGGAGGAAAAGACAAAGATTATGCTTACATCTTCTTGCCTGTAATACTATGTGGGAGCCAATCCCAATTGTAAGTTCCTCAGGATCAGGCCCTAGTTTGACATTCCACCAATTCTCATCTCTCCTGGAGGTCCCAGTAAGCCACCAGCAACAAATGTTGCTCTTACTGCCGCTGTGGATGTGCCTATAGAGGTAGAGGATGTTGCACCACTGGCTTAGTCTCCTACTATCTTTGGATACTCAGCATAATTAGCATAGTAGCCATACTCATATATATTAATATCAATGCTCCTGTGCACAGAGCTCCACTTTCTAAGTCACCAGGCACACACTGGCACTCTTTGAAAGAAACATAACTATCTTGTAATCAATAATTTTGATCTATCAATTCTTGCTTTAGATTGTAGTAACTTTGTCAGAGACAGAGACTGAGAATAATTGGGATAAAATTGAAAGATTGAAATGTAGAGAGACAAAACAACTGTGTTGATTGCTTAAAGACTGTAGTTGAATACAAGGGCATTTATATAGAAAAGTAATTAAAAAGAAGAATTTTCTAGGAGTCAATATAATAGGGATAGTTTAAGATACTTGGAATCCATGATAATATATAATAAGAAATTAAAGAGAATGTAAACAGAAAAAACATAACTAGTGGGTCAGGAGTATTTCAGGAAAAATGTCAATGAGGTGGGTGCCAGGATTGGATTTTGGGCTAGACTTGATAATTTTGAGAGGTTTATAACATTATCCTTCCTTTAAAAATTGAGTCGGCATAATTTTGAGAAGCTAGGCATCATGCAATATGGCTGGAATGAGTAGTAGTTTGAGTTGGAGTGTCATGACTTTCATGCCCCTGGTGCCCCTCCTCCAGAACTCCGACCTCTCCCAGGACTATCCCTGGCATCTCCAACACCTACTAACTACACTTTCCCTCATATGCCCCACTCACAGCATGCCACTATCATGCATCACTCTGAACTATCATGCATCTCTTTGAGCCATCACACATCTCTCCAAGCCATCACACATCACCCTGGGCCATTATAAAGGCCTCCTGGCCATCATATGGATCACTCAAACCCTGCATGGGTCACTCAGCTATCACACATCATGCCAATCATTGGATGCTACTGTCAATTTTGCAGCCCACCCATGCAATCTCCTCAATATAGCTGCCCTCTGCTCTGCCACCACTCATAGAATCCCAGAATCCACCCCAGAACTCTTTTAAACAATACACTTTCCTGCCTATAGTATATAAAGACCATAGATAGCTCCCATATACCTTAGTTTTGATATTAACAACGACCCATGTCTCTGCTCTTCTAAATCTCTATTTGATTTCTTTTTTGTGCTTGCTTTAACCTCCTTCATGCTTGCCTTGGTCTCTTATTCTGGCATGCACATCATCAACTGGCATACACTACACTCTATTAACTCAATTTTGTCTCATCACTGGAACCCCTCCATTGACTCAACGCTCCACCTTCAGCTCAACTCCCAAAGCAAGTCCTTTAACCCTGAGACTTACTCTTTTCGCTGCTTCATGTCCCAGAACTTCTCCCAGAGCTCTCAATACTGTGTCTACATAGTTCAGCACTTGCTTGCACCTCATAAGGTTGTTGCTTACTAGAAAAGGCCTCTGGGTCAGCAAAACCTGATATAGAGGCTCAAAATTACATTGTGAAGATGCGGGAGGAGGAGAAGGGGATCTGTAAATTAGAATCTTCTAAGTAAGGTATAGGTGTGAATAGGCTAGTAACAGGAGTGCATGATCTCAGTGCAGCCCATATTACATTGTACCACTACTTATTGGTATTGTCTCCTCTTTAAACCACAAGAAGAGAAGAAGGTGGCTATCATGCCCCTAGCTGCTAGATTGTATTAATTTACAGGCACAAACTCCTACAGCAAGTTTCTCAGGATGAGACTGAGGTTAGATATGCTACCAAATGCCCTTCTTTAGGGATCAACTAGTTCATTTAGATTGACTAACATTGCTAAACCATGTAAGCTGCCTGCAGCCATGTTAACTAAATTAATTGCAAGAGCATTCTTTTCAACCAATGTTGAGCCTGATGTGACCATAGCAACTGAGGAGACTGAACTGACACTTCTGTCACCCATTTTGTCAGGGAACTCATCTTTCATCCCTCCTTCTCACCCTTTAATCCTTCTCTGGCCACCTCTACTATGATTTTTCTTTATGCAGTTCCTCAAGCCCTACTAGCCAGTACTACTTCTAGGACTCTAGCTGCACTGGTTCTCTGTCCGTAATTCATTTACTGTCAGTTTTTCAGCATAGCCACATTGAAACCTTTCTTTCATCTCTTATTCTTACTCTCTACTCCTTCTCTGGCCACTCTCACTATAATTTTTCTTTATGCATTTTCCCAAGCCCTATCTGCTGGTACAACTTTTGGGACTCTAGCTGCACTAATTCTTTGTCTGTAATTCATTTACTATCAGCCTCCAGCACAGCCACTTCCAGATTTGGACAGTCTCTAGGTTTCCACTATTTTAGGTTAGAGTTGAGGCTTTTTGTTATCACTTTAGGAAATCCCTAGAATTTCTTTAGAAAAAGTTGTTAGAAACATGTTATAGAATTTCTAAATTGTTTTTCTCCAGTAATACATAAAATCTATTTTAGAAAACAGGAAAATAAAAGTTAAAGTTTCTCAATGATTTCCCTTGAGATAAAAGTAAATATTTTCTTTCAGTTATGCCTAAAATACAGATAAACAAAATTAATTGTGTTTCTAGTCTTTTTCTCAAGAAATAAATACTGTTTACATTACTGTGTTTTTTTGTAAACACTTGTTGTATTTCTTTCAAGTATTTCTCAGGGAAAATTCTTTGTTTTGCTTTTTTTTTGTGAGAAAACAAGGAAATTTTCCATTGTTATGAGAGAAAAAAACAAAAAGTTTTTCTATTTTTGTGAGAAAAACAAAAAAAAATTCCTGAGAAACACTTGAAAAAAATACAACAAGTATTTATGAAGAAACACAATAATGTAAACATTATTTTCTTCTCAAGAAAAAGACTAGAAATACAATTAATTTTATTTATCTGTATTTCAAGAACAAATGAAAGAAAATTCTTTCCTTTATCTCAAGAGAAATTATTGAGAAATTTTAACTTTTATTTTTCTGTTTTTCAAAATAGATTTTATGTATTACTTGAAAAAAACAATTCATGTTTCTAACAACTTTCTCTAAAAAAATTCCAGAGATTTTCTGAAGTTTATTCTGTACAGTAGTTTCCATGCATCTAGAGCCTTGGAAGTGCCATCTTTGGCATAGTGAATCTTCAGAGTTGTTTTCTTTGGATCTTCCTCTGCCAGGTGTGTAGCTATATCTGTACACCCTTAGATAGTACTAAATATACTTTGGATCTTCCTTTGCCAGCTGTGTGACTTAGTCATAGCCTCCAAAAGTCATCTCTATAGCAGAACAACTCTCTAGGTTTTGATCTAGGAGCTCTTTTTAGCTGCTTGAACTTCTTTCAGCCCCTTCAAGTCCTTTCCTCACTGCATGGCCTTTCAGGCCCTATACAGTTTCTATAACCAAGCCAGCTATTTTTGGTGTTTCCTTGGATACCTCTGCTCTTCAGGACAAGGCCTGGAATTGCTTGCTTGCTCTGGAGGCTCAAGTGCAATCCACCCAAGCCTCTCTAACCCTCCATATCACAGAACTTTCACATCTTTGTCAAGTTACTGACACTATCTCTCAATCTCTTCAGGCTCTCTTAAAGTGCCTTTTCCCACCATCTTCTGCCCCCAGGCCTCTCCTGCACCACCAGAAGCAAGCACACCATTTCAGTCAAGCCTTCCAGGAAGCCTTCCTGCTCATCTTCCTCAGTGTCAGGGACTGCTGACCTGGGGGCTCTCTGTAGAGTGAGGAACCTACTAGTCAGAGGGGCTAGGAAGAGCAATGGAGGATGTAGGAGGCTTCGGCATAAAGTCTGAAGTACTCCAAAGTAGTCTGGGGGTAGGAAGGGACTTTGGCATAAGTCTGCAGTGCTCTGAGATAGTCTGAAGGCAGTTAGAGGCAACCAGAGTGAATATGGAGGTTGCAGGAAGCCAAAAGAGGAGTAGTAATTGAGGATCAGATGAAGAGAGGAGTGAAACAGAGTTTATTGAGAGAGATAGAGAGAGAAACAGAGTAGAGAGGAAATGGATAAGTAGGGAAATATTGTTAATACTAAGTCTAGAGACCAACTAAGGTGGCCAGAGCTTTATATACTCGGGAGTGGCCGGAGAGCGTGTAGCATGTGGACTCTGGGGCTGCTGGTGGGCTTTTAGGGGTGTGGGACGAGGAAGGAGGGTCATGGAATTGGACTAGGCCAGATGGGGAAGGAAGCTGATGCATCACTGATGCAGAGTGGGAGTGCTGATGCGTGGGTTCTGGCAGCAAGGCGGTGTCACGCATTGGGCAGAGCATCAGCAGGTGGGTGGGTGGTGGTGGAGGAGAAGTTGGTGAGTCAGAGAAATGGAAAATGAAGTGGGTTATGACACTCAGCCTGCACTTCTAGATGTGTATGATGGTGACTGCAAGCAGGAGGAAAGATTTCTTCAGTCCTGCCTCACCTATATTCAGCTGAATAGTGAATCCTTTGGCTTGGATACTCTGAATATTGCTTGGGTCCTATCTGTCATGACCCGCATCAACATCCACACCAACCCTAGGCCCTGGACCCCACACAACCTCCCTAATCGCACCAGAACACCAGGACCCTTGTCAAACATACCCCCCATCAACCCCAGTGCCCGCACATACTCCCCATCAAACTCAGCACCCCAGCATGCCACCCATCAACCCCCCATCAACCTGGCACCCGCCTCCCACCGAGCTGCCCTGACCAACCCACCTACCTGGCCAACTGACCCCAACCACCCACCAATCACCTGGCTTCCCACACAATCATCTCTGAATATCCTGCATGATCACCCCCAGCACCATTCAACCCCTCAGGTACACAGCCCTGTGCACTGGCTCTGATTGACAACCCCGGGGCTGAACCTCCCCAAACTGACCCTGGACCTCCCTATTTAAACTTGTAGGTAGTAATCCATTACGGTAGTCTTGATATTACCTTTGCCAATACTTTGTCGTACCTCCATTTTGTACGAGCTTATCTGTCTAACTTGTCTGCCAATCTATATCTTCTTTTCTCTCCAAGTCTCCCAGTTTTTCTATCTCGCCTCTGCACACCTCCCTCGTTTCTGGACTTTGCCCAGAATCCTGACACCCTTTTGCTCATTCCCCAGTACTCTGCGCACCCCCAGAGCACCTCCCACCCATCTGGACTTCCTCCAGAACTCCTGCTCTCTGTCCAGGACTACTCCCTCAGATGTCGAGTCCACCTAGTAAGGATCTGCTTACAGTTGGAAGCCCCTGTAGTCAGCAGAACCTGACACTATCCTACATGAAGACCAGTTGTGCCTCCATGTATGCACTCCGAGTGTTTTGTTGTTCTGGTGAAGTGACCAGCTTTGCCAACTGGGAGGAGTTTGAGAGGGATTTCTAAGCTGAGTTCTTTCCTCTGGATCCTGCAAAGACTGCTGCTGTCAGGTTCTGCTGACCCAGAAGCCTTTCCTAGTAAGCAACAACCTTACGAGGCGCAAGTGAGTGCCAAACTACATAAATGCAGTGTCAAAGGCTCTGGAACAAGTTTTGGGGCACAGAACAATGGTGGAGCAAGTTCTGGGAGTGGTAGTGTCAGGTTCTGCTAACTACAAGGGCTTCCAACTGCAAGCGGGTCCTTACTAGGTGAACCCAACATCTGAAGGAACAGCTCCAGACAGGGGACAGGGATCCTGGAGGAAGTCTGGGATGGTGTGGGATGCTCTGGGGGTGCACAGAGTACCAGGGGGTGAGCGGGGTTCTGGGCGAAGTCCAGGGATGGAAGAAGTGAAGAGAGAGTGTGCAGAAGTGAAGAGAAAAGAACTGGGAGACTGAGACAAAGTCCAGGAGACTGAGGCAAAGAGAGAGAGCAAGAGAGAGACTTAGAAAGATTGGGAGACTTGGAGAGGAAAAAAAAGTAGATTGGCAGGCAATTTAGACAAACAAGCTCATATGAGACAGTAGTATGACAAAGTAATGGCAAAGGTAATATCAAGACTACTCTAACAGAGTGCTACCTACAAGTTTAAATAGTGAGGTCCGGGACCGGTTCAGGGAGGTTGAGTCCCGGGGGTGGCAATTGGGGTCAGTGCACAGGGCTGTGTACCTGAGGTACTGAATGGTGTTGGAGATGATCATGCAGGGTGTTCAGGGGTGCTCATGCGGGAAGCCAGATGATTGGTGGGTAGTCAGAGTTAGTAGGCTGGGTGGGTGGGTTGATCAGGGAATTTTGGTGTGAGGTGGGCACTGGGGTTGACAGGAGGTTGATGGGAGGTGTGCCGGGATGCCAGAGCTGATAGAAGGTGTGCCAGAGTGCCGGGGCTGATGGCAGGTGTGTCCCTTGGGTTGTTGATGAGGGGTCTGTGTTCTGGGATAATTGGGGTGGTCTAGTGAGTGTCCAGGACCTGCAGTGGGTGTGGGTCATGACAGGTGGGCTTACCCTGGGTTGAACAGTGGGCAAAGTAGTCAAGTTAATGGGAGAGATCCTGGAGACAAGACAGGAGCAAATTTAATAAAGTGGAGTGCATGCCAGTTGATGATGTGTGTGCCGAAGTAGTAGCTAAGGCAAGCACAGAAGAGATGGAAACAAGCACAGAGAGATCAGACAGAAAGTTAAGTAACACAGATAGTTATTGGCAATATCAAGACTAAAGTACATGCAAGCTACCTATGGTCCTTATATACTATGGCAGGAGAGAGCACTGTCTATAAAGGGTTCTGGGAGGGTCCAGGGATTGTATGTGTGATGGCAGGGCAGAAGGCAGTCATATTGAGGAGATCATGCAGGCAGTCTACAGGATTGACTGGGGTTCTGGTGGCAGCATGACAAGTGATAGCTGAGCAACTCATATGATGGCTGGGTGATCTGTGCGATGTGTGGACAGCCCAGGGTAATGCAGGGTGGCCAGGTGATTTCTGTGATAGCTCCAAGATGATGCTTGATGGTCCAGGGGTGCACGTAAATAGTAGCATGTGGGGTGCGTAGTAGTGGCATATGAATGGGGGGCTGTGGTGGGGTCATTAGAAGTGGTCCCAGGGAAGGTTGGGGTTCTGGGGGTTGTTGGAGGGCTTTTAGGGGGTAACAGGGGGAGGGTCATGATAGTACCCCCTGTCAGCTCCGAGGCATATGTGGTTAGCCTATCAGTCTGGAGGTCCAAGTATGGGAGTGCATGTGGTCGGTCTTGTTGGTCTGGAGGCCCAAGCATGGGAGTGCACATAGTCAGTTCCATTGGTCCAGAGGCTCAAGCATGGAAGTGCACGTGGTCAGTTTTGTCAGTCCAGAAGCCCAAGCATGGGAGTCCAAGGCCCTGTTGATGCTTAGCAAAATGAAAAAAAAAATTCTTCTTTTTTGTGTCAACCTTCCTCTTATAATGTCATGGCCATCCCCTACTCCTTTGCATATGCCCACACCCCCTACCACCAGCAGGGTGGTAGAGCACCTCGAGTGGGAGGCCTGGCACAACCAGTATTGTCAGCGCTGGGACTAGGAGTGGGTTGCAGAGTTATACCGCCAGCATGCATGGGGTCATTTTCCAATCTGGTTGTTATAACTCCCCCCCTGTCACCCCCAAACCCCCCAACAGCCCCAAAGCCCTGAACTCCCCAGGAGCACCCATCATATGTGGCCATCACACACCTCCCCAAGCCATCATGCATCATCCCAGACCATTATGCACTCCCCTGAGCCATCATGCATCACCTCGGAGCATCACGAGAGCCCCTGGCCCATCAGCAGATCACTCAACCCCCACATGGGCCATTTAGCCATTATGCATCATGCCACTTGCTGAACGCTTGTACTGCCACTGATTGCGTGGTCCCCCCACATGATCTCTCCAATACAGCTGCCCTCCATCCTGCCACTGCTCATAGAATTCCAGAACCTGCCCCAGAACTCTTCTGAGACCACACCCCTTCTACTCATAGTATATAAGGACCATAGGTAGCTTCCATGTACCTTAGTCTTGATATTACCAATAACTATCTGTGTTTGCTTAACTTTGCTGTCTGAAATCTCTCTGTGCTTGCTTCTGTCTCTTCCGTGCTTGCCTTGGTCAATATTCCAGCATGCACATCATTGACTGGCATGCACTCCACTTACTTAAAACTGCTCCCATCTCATCTCCAGGATTCCCCCCCATCGACTCGACCACTCGCCCAATCCCGGAGTAAGCCTGCCACCCCTGGGATCTACTCCACACCCATCTTGCATCCCGGAACTCGTCCTGGAGCCCTCAACCCTGCATTGATGACACCCAAAAAGGTAATCTAATGCAGGTAATAATCTTTTGCACTAGCTACAGCTCTATGTTGGGCACGCTAAGTTTGTGAGGGAGATCTGGACAGGTCCCAGAGAACATGCCAAGTGGCTGTAAATGGTTATGGGAAACTGGCAGTTGTAAAGTGCCAATGGGCAGGAGGTTAATAATGACTAGTAACTTGTAATAGGTGTGTAACAATGCTTAGCATAGTCCTAAGCACATATGCCTTGCCATAAGTACAAGGTGCGAACCAACAACAGTTGGCAATGTATTGTATCCAAGAAGAGAGCAAGAGCATAAGTTCCTTTGGTGACTTGGAGGGGTGCTAATAAAACCTGTTGTCTAGCAGGTAAGAACAAGGGGTATTTTTTGCTGGTGACTACTACAACAAGTGAAGTATTTATACTGGCAAATGGTCATCACCAAGAGGCTGCGACTTGAGTAAAGAAAGTGGTATGAGCTGGAAAGTAAGTAAAAGAAAGAAGAAAGAAAAACTAATAGTGCACCAATGAATACACTACGCCCACACTTCTATTTGACTGGGTGTCCAGGGTGCCTGTGCAGTGGGCGTTGCCAATAACAAAAGTTAAACACATACTGCCACGAGTGGTAGAGTGGCGGCCAATAGTATTGGGCACATGTCTATCATGTCCAGGCAATTGACTGGCCAGGCACCAATGTATTGCTGCCTAGGGGGTTCAGGCCGAGGCGCCAAGAGGTGCTGAGCGCCATGTCAGGGTCTGTCATTTGCCAAGGGGGCTTTTGCCGAGATGCCAAAGGGTGTTGTGATATCGGTGATTGCTGTTAGTGGCTATTGGTGGTCACATGTGCTCATATTTGGTAGTCCCCTGCACATGCTGTTCACATGATATGGTTGTGACTACGGCTCGTGACCTTGCTGTGTCCTGTTGCTGCACTGATCCTGGGCTGAATCTCATCAGTGTTTATGTAGTTTAGCACTTGCTTGCACCTCGTAAGGTTGTTGCTTGCTAGGAAAGGCCCTCGGGTGAGCGGAACCTGATACTGGTGTATTAGGTCTCAGTCAGCCCTTGCAGGTCCCAGGAGTGGGGCCCAGTTGAGTGTTGACCCTCTGTTGCGCAGATGACAGTGCATTCTCATCCCCACATGCCTCTCCTCCCTCCCTCTGCATGCTCAGACCTGGCCCTGGGATTCATTTCTGTTGTGCCTGAGGATTGCTGGGTGCCCCTCAGGTCCATGACTGAGGAGGTCTATCAGTGGGCCCTGGGTCATCCACAGGAGCCACCCACCCATTAGTGGTGCATGGACAATGGTTCAGTGAGTGCCCATCACATATTTGAGCACCTAAACTGACCTGAGACAGTGTTTCCATTGCACATGCTGGGGGGTGCTATGCCTCTTCATAGCCCTGGACATGGCATCCCAGCACAATTCCTCAGTGTGCGAGGCATGCCAAGCAACTACAAGTGGTGCTCCATGTTGGTGCTGTGGCAGGCCCATTGCATGTTGAGGGAGCAGGAGTAGCATCTGGAGTGGTTGACTCAGAGGATGGGGGTAGAAGTGAGGAACTGGTTGGTGGAGCCTGAGTTGTTCAGGGCTGTGGGAAGTTCCAGGTGAGCAGGGGTGGACATGTCAGGGGGCAGAAGCATGCCAATGGTGGAGGCCCACCCCTGGGTCAAAGTGGTGGTGGTGCAGCAGGCCTGAGGGGTGGCAGTTCAGGTGGGGCAGAAGGAGGGCACAGAGAGGGGGAAAGGGAAGCAGCAGGCTTCTCCTGAGGCTGGTCCCTTGTCTAAGCAGGCCTGACCGGGTGTTTCCCATTGCCACTGCCCCTGGCAGTGTTTTTGCCATTGTCCAATTGCCTCCTGGCCATTGATGCAGAGGAGTTGCAGGCCCAGCTAGAGCAATTGGGGCAGGAATTGCAGCAGTTATCAGACCAATATCAGGCAACCACCAAGTACTTGCAGAAAGCATGGTCAGAGTTGGCATGGGCCCAGAAGGAGGTACAGGGAGCAGGGGAAGCATGGGCATTAGTTGAGGAGAGGCAGAAGGCCAATGTCCTGTGAGCAGGACGCAGCCTTGGTGGGTCAGGCAGGGCTGGAGGGCAAGCTGGATGCAATGAGAGTGTGGCTGGAGTAGGAAACAGATGAGGAGCGGGTTCCCAGGGAGGAGCATGTAGCAATTGTTGGCTAACCTTTCAAGGTGGATGGTGAGTAACTTTGCCGGGCTTGGCTGACAGCAGGTAGGGTGGGCCTGGGAGCACTGCCAGCTCCTGAATGGGGCATTGTTGGCCTTGTTCTTCCTGCAGGATGGACTCTGGTCTCCCGTTTTGCTGGAGGTCATGCAGGAGGTGAGTCAGTTGGGGCAGCTAGTCAGGGCCCACTGCTGGAGGAACATCCCAGAGCCCAGGACTTGGTTTGAGAGGGTCCTCATCGAGGAGGAGCCAATTCCTACCTTTGAGCAGGTATTGACAACCATTACTGCAGCGTACATGCCAGACGTTCCTAAGGAGGTAGTGGCAGACTGGGTGAGAGGGGGAGAGCTGGGAGTTTTAAAGAATTCAAGGGGCCGGGATGAGCCGGAGCTCTGAGAGGGCTTCCAGGGTGGTGTTTTTTAGGGACATTTCTCTTTTACCTGGACCTTCTTGTGCGCAATTTTGTAATATTGTGTACACATAGTTGTATATAAGGGGCTCAGTTCTTGAATCTGGAATGGGTGAGCAAACAATACTATGAGAATAAGGGGGTCTTATCTGAGGGTGGGGCAATCATGGTTTATCCTCTGGGTCAGGGATCATAGGACTAATAACTATGAGGTTCAGGGTCAGACAGTAGTAAATGTAGCAAGAAAAAGATGAGAAAAGTAAGAAAGGGTGTTTGGAGTTTACTCACAGGAGTTGAATCCCTAGTGAGATCAGAGGCGGGGGTTATGCCCACTACTGCCATCTGTGGAGTCAGAGCCTGTTGTTGGGAGGTCTGGAGTGCTATTGTTGGAAGTCCTAGAGTTTGTCAGGAGCTCCGGAGAGGTTGTTGAGGGGTTACCAGGTATCATCCTTGGGACCATAGCCTTTCCATTGTACCAGGTAGTGGAGGCATACTTGGATATTCTGGGAGTTGAGAATTTCATTGACTTTGTAGTGATACTCTTTTTTGATATAATGGGCAGAGGGGGATTGGGACATCGCCCAGGGAAGGGGTTCAGGGGGTGCTGCTCAAGGAATCAGACATGGAAAACCAGATGAAGTCCTTTGAGGCCTGGGGGCAGTTCAAGTTCATAGGTGTGGAAGAAGATCCTCTGGAGTATCTTGAAGGATTTTAGGTGCTTGTAGTCAAGCTTTGGGGATGGGTGCGGAGGTGCCTTTGATCTAACCATACCTTTGTCCTGGGGCTCCAGTCAGGGGTATCTTCCCGCTTGGCATCAGTGTGTTTGGAGTAGTTCTGGTTGGCAATGTCAATTTCTTTTTGGAGGAATTGTTGGAAGGACTGGAGATCCTGGACAATTTTGTGGGTGGCATGGGAAGGGATGTTTTGGAGCAAGATTGTGAGTTGGGGGTGGTATTCCTTGTTAGCAAAGAAGGGTGAGACACCAGTGGCCAAGTGCAGGGTGTTGTTGTAGGTAAATTCAGCCAGTGGGAGTTCAGTGCACCAGTCATCTTGGAGGTAGTTCATGTAGAGCCGGAGGTACTGTTTGAGTGACTGGTTAACTTGCTCAGTCTGTCTGTCAGTCTCCAGGTAGTAGGTGGTGGAAAAGTTAGCCTTCATGTCAAGTGCCTTATATAGTGAAGTCCAAAACTTGGAGACAAATAGGGGACCTTAGTCAGAGATGATATTGTCTGGGAGTCCATCTTTAGCAAAGACATGTTCAAGGAAGAGCTGGGCAAATTCTGGGGCAGTGTCCATGGTGTGACAGGGTATGAAGATGACTTGTTTGGTGAGCCTGCAGATGATGACAAGGATGGCATTGAACCCTTCAGAGTCCAGGAGCTCAACAATGTGGTCCATGGAAATGGAGGACCAGGGCCATTGTCCAATGGGGAGGGGTTTGAGGAATCCATAAGGCCAGTGTTGAGGGATCTTGGCCTGGAGGCAGGATTTGCAGGAGTGCATGTATCAGGTCATGTCTTTCTTGACGCCTGGCCAAAAGTAAGTCCAGGAAACGAGTTGTAGGGTCTTACATATTTCCAGGTGTGGGGTGGGGGATTTTGGGGTTATTTTTGTCAAAGTACTGGTTGCAGAGGGTGTGGCAGATCTGATTCAAAATAGATTTTTCATTCATGATTAGTACCACATTCAGATGTTCTGGGGGGATTACCATGCAGTGATTGAATGTGTTCTGCTCCACTTCAAAAGACTTCTTGGGGTAGACGTCGGGTCGTCAGGTGAGGGCATTGGGCTTGGTGCCAAGTCTTCTGGGGCAGTACTGAACCATGAAGTCATACTTGGAGAGGATCTTGGACTATTGGGCTTGTCAGCAACTGAGCTGCTTGGTCATGGTGAAGTACTGTAGGTTATTGTGGTCTGAGTAGACTTGAATGCAGTGCTGGGCACCTTTGAGGTAGGCCTGCCACTGTTTGAAGGCTTTAACAATGGCGAGGAGCTCCTTGTTGTATATGTTGTAGTTGAGCTCTGCATCAATCATAGACTGGGTGTAGAATGCAACAGGCCAGGGTTCCTTGCTGTTGGGTTTGAGTTGCAAGAGGATCTCAGCAATGGCATAGTCAGAGGCGTCACATTCTAAATGATTGGGAGCAAGGGATCGTAGTGCCAGAGGACCAGGGCAGTGGTGAAGGCTTCTTTTAGTAGGTTAAAGATGCTTTGGCACTTACTGTCCCAGCTCCAGGCAATGTCCTTATGTGTGAGCTAGTTGAGGGGTTTTGTAATGCCAGAGTAATTATCTATGAATCTTTGGTAGAAGTTAGCAAAACCCAGGAAAGATTGTACTTCCTTGACATTCTGGGGTTGGGGCCAGTTGACGATGGCATCGACCTTGAGGGGGTCCATGTGTACGCCATCCAGTGATACAATGATGCCAAGGTATTTGACCTCCATAGTGTGGAAAGAGCATTTCTCAGGCTTAGCATGGAGGTTGTGTTCTTGGAGCCACTCCAGGACACGCCTCACATGGGTCCAGTGTTCTTCTGCAGAGTTTGAGTAGATGAGTATGTCATCAAGGTAGACTATGATGAAGACATTGCTCATGTTGTGGAAGATGTCATTCATGAAGTATTGGAATGTAGCAGGGGAGTTAGTCATTCCAAAGGGCATTACAAGGTATTCAAACAGACTGTACCATGTGTGGAAGGCAGTTTTCCACTTATGTCCTGGGGCTATGCACATGTTGTTGTAGCCAGAGTGGAGGTCAATCTTTGTGTACAGTTTAGTGCTCCAGAGTTGATTGACCAGGTCTCTAATGAGAGGGAGGGAGTAGCAGCTCTTCTTAGTAACCTTGTTGAGTTCACGGTAATCGACGCAGAGTCGTAGGGAACTGTCCTTCTTTTTGGTAAGCAGTACCAGGGCACCAGCAGCAGAGATCAAGGCTCGGATAAAGCCTTTGCTAAGCATTTTGTCAAGATAGTCTTTGAGGGTGTGGAGTTTGACCTTGGACATGTTGTAGATCTTTGCCAAAAGGGGGGGTTGCGCCATCCTCGAGGTCAATCTGGTGGTTGTAGGCATAGTGTGGGGGAAGCTCCTTGGCGCTTTCTTCAGAGAATATATCAGCAAATTTATGGTACTCCAAAGGGACTACTTCTCACAGAATCTGTTCCTCAGGCTTCTTCTCTGTGGGTGCATGGTTTGTCTATAGGTGTTCCTCTGGAAGGGATGGCAAGACATAGAACTGGAAGGCAGGAATCCCTTCTCCAAGGATGCCAAATGAGGCAGCACCAATGATCTTGATATCAAGGTGTCCAGAGTCATGGGGAACATTGGTCGGTTCATTGTGTACAGGGGTGGGAGTGACCCGGTGCTGCTCTGTGGGGCAGTTCAGGCCCTTGTATTTGTTTTGGGGGATGTTGGGAGGGAATTTTGGAGTCACCAGGGGCATGGGTGTCAGGAATGTAGGTGTTGGGAGTGGAAGCAGTTCCGTTGTTTTCTCAGGGTCTCCTGGGGGCATGAAGAGGTCAAGTGCACCCTTGGAACTAGCGTTTTGGAGGTGGATGGTGGCTGCAAGGTGTACCTCATATTGAGGGAATATCATGGTGAGGGTTCTCCAGTCAATGTTGGGGTTCACATTGCATAGCCAAGGTAGTCCCAGGATGATAGGGGTGGACTCATGAAGTTGTGTTACCAGAAGGTTGGTGTCGAATACAAGCCCATTGTCCAACATCATAGTGCCAGAGTAGGATCTTTTGATGGGGCCTGATGGAGAGGGGTTGCTGTCAAACAGCTGTAGGCCCAGGAGTTGGTCAAGGTCACGGTGCAGGAGGTTTAACATGTTGCTGATGAATACCCTGGTGGCCCTGCTGTTGATGAGTGCAGGTAGGGGGTCCAGGAGGTCTCCAAGTCTTGCGTTGATGACAAAGGATTGGGAGGGACTGGATTGGAGCCTGGGAGAGCTTAAGGTGGTGTCCAGGAGTCCTGTGCATGGGGGTTTGGGGTCCTGGGGGTGTGGGATGTCAAAGAGGAGCTGTGGTTCGCTGGATTCATGGTCAAGCTGGAGGGTGAGTTCCTTCCAATTGATGTGGGGGTTGGTGTTGCAAAGCCAGGGGAGTTCTAGAATTAGCAGAGCAAAAGGGTGGAGTTTGGTTACCAGCTTCCAGAGCTCCTGGGAGTGCCTGTTGGTGAAGATAACAGGTATGTGGGCAAAATAGGTGATATCTCCTGCTGAGGTGGCATTCCTGTTAAACAGACAGAGCCAGATGGGGACCAGAAGTTGTTGGGCAGTTCCAGAGGGCACCTGTGCTTTGTCAATGAAGTTGTTGGTGGTGCCACTGTCAACTAGAGTATTCAGGGGATCTCCAAGGGTGGTGAGGTGAGCTTGGAATAGGAGTGCATGGGAGGAGTGGAAGGTGAGGTATGCCATGAGAGTGTTCTGTACAAGTGCCATTGTGCAAAGATGGAAAAGGAATGCAGAGAAGATGTTGGGGTTGATTCTGTGATTTAGTGCATCTTCTGGGTCTAAATTGCCTGGTTGTTTTCTGAGTATTGGAAGTCCATTTCTTTTCTCTTGAAAGTCCAGATGGCCCATCCCATAGTCTGTTGCTTGGGATACTCAGGAATGAAGTGTCCCTTTTCTCTGCATAGGATATATACCCCCTCCTTTCTCTGGCATTCCTGAATGTCATCCAGTACTTCTATCTAGGGGCGCAGGGGTTTCTGGGTCCTGTTGGCCTGGAGGGCCCTGTCGTCTTGGTCCATGGTGGGGTCATTGTTGGGCATGGAGTCTGGGGGCCCCTCAGGGTCAGGGTCATCATCAGGGTTGCTGGGGGGTGCTATGGCACTGAGATGGGTGGGGAGTCAAGGAGCACTGCTGCGATTAGCATTTGGGGATACTTTACTCACAGGGGGCCGATTCCTGGGTGTCATGGGGGCTCCAGGGATTCAGTTCCACTGGCTGGGTTGCCACAGGGGGTTGCTTGGTGAGTTCTAGGTGGGTCAGGAGTTCACGTATTCACTGCAGTCTTTCCAATATTGTTGGTTGATCTGTGTGACTAGGGTCTTGTATCCTTTATAGATTGGTTGCTTTGGGGCAAGCCAAAGGACGTTCTTGATGCATTGCAGGAGGGCGCAACAGAGCATGTATCAGAGGGCATTGAAGGTCCAGCCTGTCTTGTAAGGCTCTTTTTCAAAACATACAATGAATGTGGTGAACCATTCCTCGGTCTGCATGCAAAGGTTGAAGAGATTGTCCTCTGCCTTGGCCACCATGTCAAAGATGCCAAACTTGTTGGAGAACTTGTTGATGAAAGCCTGCCAGTTCAAGAGTACGAGGTTGTTGGGGTTATACCGGAGCAGGGCCATGTAGTGGTTGAAGGCGATATCTTAGAGGTATGATGCAGCAAAGGCAACATGGGAGCTTTTGATCTAAAAGGTTAGCAGTTTTGCCTGAAACATATTAAGACACTGTGTCAGGAAGGTGCACCCCCTCTGCAGATCTCAGCCATCAAAGGTCTCAGGCTTCTGGATGTCAAGCCACCCTTTCTGGGTCATGGCATCCTGCACATTGTCCTGTGCCGTTGTGTTATGGGGTGGTGGTCCTGCCTGGTAATAGTAGTAATAATGGTTACTCCCTCCTCCAGGTAGAGGGAAAGCACTGAGGGCAGGTCCCCATCCTCCAAGAGGTCCACTAGAGAGTCCAGGGTCAGGGGGTCCACTGTCCCAGGGGGGTGGTCCAGGGGCCCAGGTGGGGGCCAGGGATCAGTCCTCTGGGGGGTGGTACAAAGGCCCAGGCAGGGAGTGGGAGTCAGTCTGGGGGTTGCAGGTCATGAGGGCCTCCGGGGAGTAGTGGTGGCAGTGGTGGGGGTAGTCCTGGGAGTTGTTGGGGGCCCTGGCAATAAGAGGGTCCTTGGGGGGAAGCAGGTCAGGCCTCTGCAGGGGGTCAACAGAGTTCAAAGTGTAGCAGTACTTCTCATTGGGGTTCTTGGTTTTGTGGGTATGCAGCTAAGGGCAGGGGACCCTGAAGGGGTCATTCCTGAGGGTGAGGAGCATCTCAAGCGGTCCTGTCAATGTACTGGAGGGTGTCATTGGAACCAGTGCTGTCAAGTCAAGTTCTGGGAGGAGGGGGTGGCGGGGGTGGTTGTGTGTTTTGAGGTATCTCAAGAGGCTCTGGGGGGGTGGCAGGGCATCCCCAAGTTTTGAAGGAGCTGGGAACGGAGTTAGCTTGGCAGCAGGTGGAGAGTCCTACTATGCATGCAGCAGGTTGGTTGAATAGACCTCCTACTGGGTTGAGAGCACGCAGAATGTTTGAGGCAGATTGTTGTTGCTCCAGGGTGGGGTTGGGTGCCAGAGGTTCCCCTTGTTGAATATGGAAGGAGCAGCTGGCATCTGCAGGGTCATCAAAGGGTTGCAGTGAGGGTGAAATGTGGATTTCCTTGATCAGAGCCTGGTATTCTTCTCAGAGTACTGTGTTATGCTGGAAGATTAGTTTTACCTAGTCTGAGAAGGTGCCTGCAAGCAGACGTTCTTGGAAGTCAACCAGGCAGTTGGCCCAGTCCTTGGGGGAGCCTTTGAAGTCATCCTGTCCTAGGTCTGTCGAACAAAGTCTTCTGGAGTTATTCACAGGATCCAGAGTATTTTGTCGCATTGCTGGTTGTAGGTTCTGGCTTGTCGGTGTCATCCCAGGGGCAAGGGGGGTGTCCTAGCAGGTGGCACAGTGGTGGGGCAATACTGGGGTTGGGGCAATACTGGGGTTGGAACTTGGAGCAGGGACGTTCATGGGCAGGTGGGAGAGGTTGGTAGCCATAGTAGAGCATTAGAGCAAAGGGTCCCATGCTTGGGGGTACCAGGCAGGACCTGTTGGGGTAGAGTAGGATCTCTGGAAGGCTGCCAGGCAAGGTGCGGAAGTGGGATCTATCATTCACATGTGTTGACATGAGGTTCAGGAGCAGTTCCTGGCTGATCAAAGGACTGTAACTGTTCTGGGCATAGTCCGGTGCCCAATATTGATAAATGGAGTATTGTTCATATGGATTTTGCAGGTAGAGAGGTTGGAAGGTTTGGGTGGGGTAGTAGTCAGATACTGAGCATTTGTATGGGTCAACCTGGTATTCCAGGGGGTAGTAGTTTTGCATATACATAGCCATTGAGAGCGATGTAAGGAAGAGGTCCAATATTATGTCAGGTTCTGCTGACCTGGAGGCTTTTCCTAGTAAGCAATGACCTTACAAGGTGCAAGTGAGTGCCAAACTTGGTAAACGTGGTGTCAAAGGCTCTGGGATGAGTTCTGGGGCATGGGACAATGGTGGAGCAAGTTTGGGGGATGGTGGGCTTACCCCAGGTTGAATGGTGGGCAAAGTGGTTGAGTCAATGGGGGAGGATCCCAGAGACAAGATGGAAGCAAATTTAGTAAAGTGGAGTGCATGCCAGTCAATGATGTGCATGCTAGAGTAGCAGCTAAGGCAAGCACAAAAGAGACAGAAACAGGCACAGAGAGATCAGACAGAAAGTTAAGCAACACAGATAATTATTGGCAATATCAAGACTAAAGTACATGCAAGCTACCTATAGTCCTTATATACTATGGCAGGAGAGAGCACTGTCTATAAAGGGTTCTGGGAGGGTCCAGAGATTGTATGTGTGATGGCAGGGCAGAAGGCAGTCATATTGAGGAGATCGTGTGGGCAGTCTATGGGATCGACTGGGGTTTCAGTGGTGGTGTGACAAGTGATGGCCAGGCAACTTGTATGATGGCTAGGTGATCCATAGGATGTGTGGATGGCCTAGGATGATGCAGGGTGGCTAGGTGATCCATGTGATGGCCTCAGAGTGATGCTTGATGGTCCAGAGGTATGCGTAGATGGTAGCGTGTGGGGTGCGTGGTAGCAGCATATAGATGGGGGGCTGTGGCAGGGTTGTTGGGGGTGGTCCTGGGGAGGGTCGGGGCTCTGGAGGTTGTTGGAGGGCTTTTAGGGGGTAACAGGGGGAGGGTTGTGACAGCTGCCCTCTCTCTCCACAACCTTGACCAGTATAGTCAAGGTAAGCAATCCCTTGATGAGTACATCAACTCTTTTTGTACACTGGTAAAGCAGGCTGGTTATCCAGATAGCCTACAGTTATGCCTCACCTTTCAAGATGGTCTATACCCCATTCTCATAGATTGCATCAATAGCTTAGTAGAAGGTCAACCGGAGGATGCTTAGATTGAGTCCTGGTACAAGGTAGCATGAGACCAATGGCAGCTCATGGAGTTGAAGCAAGAGTTATGTCATTCACACTGCCCATTTCCTACTGCTTGCCCAGTGTTCCCTGCTCCTCCACTAGTGTGCCCCCTACCAGCAGCTCCAGCTCATCCACTCCCTCCTGGAGTATCCATGGATGTAGATGCCTCTTGCCAATGCCAGTCAACACTATTGCTATGCCATTGCTGTGGAAAGCCTAGTCACTTTGCATGCTACTGACTCCAAGGGCTAGAGGTATGCTATATATCTACTGCAGGGCAAGAGGAGCTACTGCTACAATTCTTTGCTATCAAGGATGCTTTGGGCAACTCTTCACCTGATCTGTCATCCAAAGAGTCTCCCCCTTTAGAGTTATCACCTCTGACTGCTCCCCTTTCTGACTTGGAGGATTTTTAGTGGAGCAGCAGATGAGTTGTATGCCTCCATTGCCTAGTGCTAACTGGTTTGCCTGTTTGTCTGGAGAAGATCCCAATCCATTTGTTTCTATTGACTCACTGGCTGAAACTGTACGCATCTCCTCTGACATACAAGATACATTTTCAGTCCAAGACTCAATGGAGGTTTCCTCTTCTCCTCTTCCTAAACAGCATCTATGCACTCCAGCTTGGGGATGACATCTCCCTATTGGTGTGTAGTTGCTGCCACTCCATCTTCCAACTCCTTGCATCTGAATGTGGAGACTGAGACTACCAACATCCAGCAGAGCCAGAGTTTAGTGGCCCTAGAGCTACTGGACTCTTTGTGGACACTAAGTACATGAAAAAGCATTGACTGACCACTTAGCCCCTCTTGCACTCCATTCTAGTCTACAACATTGATAGTACTCTCAATGAAGCTGGATCTATATGCTCTGTAGTAGATCTGGTTCTTTGTTATTGCACTCATGCAGAGCATGCCATCTTTGCAGTTACTAGCCTTGGAAAACAAAATATGATACTTGAATTCACTTGGCTTCAGAATTATAACTTTGAAACTTTGAGATTGACTGGGCTAAGAGTGAAGTGCACATGAGTTGCTGCCCTGATGTTCTACCTGTGCTAAGGAAGCACAAGAAGAGTGCAGAGCACTAGTGTCAGGAGACCCCCATTTCTATCCATCTTCTTCTACATTACTTACTTCATTATGTCAGCACTTGTCCTAGCAGCTAATTTGTCAGTACATGTTTCAATGGCTGATTTGCCAGCACACATTCCAACAGCTAATTTGTCAGCATGCATTCCAATGGCTGCTTTGTCAGTGCTTGCCCTGACAACCCATTACTTAATCAAATCATGTGATGCTCCACATTATTTTTGGGCTCCTAGCTTGGGAAAATCTTAGACTTATTTTCTTTGGATTCCCCTCTGCCAGATGATTGACTAGTGTTATTCCTATTGTAATTATTTTCTAATATACTTTGGATCTTCCTCTGCTAGTTGCATGATTAGCTGCAACCTCCAGAGGTTGCCCTTACAACTAATCTGTGAGTGTGCTGCTATCCATGCATGTTAAGCTAGATATCTTTCTTTTTGTAATAGATTGTACAGTTACACTCATTGCATTAGCAATGCTACCTTAATTCATTTTATATTACATAAGAACAACATATTGTATTCACAACATATCTACTCTAATCCAATAATTCAGTGGAAGGCTGTCATGTTGGGCAGCTTCACTGAATCTAATTAGACAGGAAAAAAGTAACTTTGTTGCCAGTAAGACTAGATAAGGATAATATACATGATGACTTCTTACTTTTTATGGTAACATCACATGATCTCATTTACTTCTCACTTAGCCTTGCTTCTCTTCTGCACATTGTGAGTTCACTAGAGTGGGCTTACACTTTTCCCCCCTCCAAAAACTTCCTATGCCTCATGCATCCACTCCATTTCCTTTTCCCAGATGTCCAGGACCTCACAATTGTTCAGTTCCAAACCTGGCACCCATTCATCCTAATCTGATCTATACTCCACCCATCTGATGAGGTATTGGCAGCTGTGAACCTGGCAACAAACATTGATAATCTTGTTGATGAGTACTGGTCTTAAGCATTGTCCTCTATAACTATGGGTCTCAGGCACAGGTATTCTTTGTCTAGAAACAGTGTGGCATCATTAGGTATGTGTCATTTTAGCAAACTTGCATGGAATTCTGGGAATGACCTTGTCAAGCCTAGAAGTTTGAGTATATATTCTGACTTCTCTGGGAAGGCCTTGACTACCTCATATGGACTGTCATTCCACAGCATGAACTTGATGGCCCACTTCTTGCCCTTCTTTTTATAGTCTTGTTTCTAGTGCTTTGTCAACAACATAACTAACTCCCTGGCTTCATATTGGTCTTCTGGGCTCCAGTGCTTGTTGGCATGGTATGCTTGCCTGATCTTTGCTGTGAGCAAACTGTCTGATGCTTTTCTGATGTCCACCTCCAGTTTCTCAACTATTTCTCTTGCTGTGATCATGTCAATGGATGCGTCAGTGGGCAGTGGCACTAGTGGTGGTATGATGCAAGGTGATCTACCTGTCTTGAGCTAGAATGGCAAGTATCCCATTGACATGTTAATCATGTTCATGATTGCAAATCTGATGTGTGGCAGGGGACCATCCCTTATGGTTCCTGTCTACGTGGTATTAAATGCTCTGGATGGCTGTCTTGTTTGTCCTCTTACTTCTGCCATCTGTCTCTGAGTGGTAGGAGGTCAACATCTTGAGCTTGATGCTGGTAAGTTTGTGTAACTCTTTCCAAACCTTGCTGATAAAGAGGTGGTCCTGGTCCAATACAATTTGTGACATCAGGCCATTCTTGCAATACCACTTGTCAAACAGCACCACTGCTACCTGCACTGCCAAGTATGTTGAGTGCATGGATGCCAGTCTGATGTCCGCTCCCATCAAGTCTGTCATCAACATAATAGTGTCCTTTCCCTCCTCCTTGGAGAGTGGCTCCATGAAATCTATTTCCACCACCTCAAAGCATCCATTGAGTATGGGCAGCAGGTGTAGAGGGCCCGTTGGTTTGGATATGCGATCCTTGTTTTGCTGACACTGTGCACATGATGGTACAGTGGCCCAAAAAACTGTCCCAATGTTCTATACTTTTTGGAGGATGACATTAGCATGAAGAATTAGAAGTATCTAAAATTTCAGTTAAATCATGTAGAATACTATGGCATTGCAGCTACAAATTGCATTTTAGCTTATGTAGTTTAAGTCAAAACTGATGGAGTAATGGCCATTTTAAAATATTCACTCATTGTGACAGTTTTTTGAGTATTTTCAACTTTGCAGATTTATCCCTATTTTAGTCAGAAATAAAGAGTAAGTTGCATGTGGGAATATCAACAGAGTCATGTGACAATGTCTGGGTATATTTGGGAGTGGTTCAAGTTGGTTGAACCACATCTTGACCTTCAACCACTATCATGAAAGCTACTTCTCCTGCACAATGCTCTACTGTTGCTTCTCTCCTTGCTCAAGGGTATTCTCTGCATCAGATTGA
>JAGGAT010000230.1:0-49910 GCA_017657195.1 Termitomyces sp. T70a
GCTTGTTTCCGTCTCTTCCGTGCTTGCCTTAATCACTTCTCCGGCACGCACCTCATCGACTGGCACGCGCCCGCTCCTCTAAGTTTGCCTTTGTCTCATCTCCGGGCATCCCCCCATCGACTCAACCCCCTCTCCCACTAAGTGATCCCCGAGTAGGACCGTCCCCGAGACTCCACTCCCCCATCGTCTCGCGCCCCAGAACTCGCTCCGGAGCCCTTGACGCCGCGTCCACGTAGTTCAGCACTCGCTTGCGCCTCGTAAGGTTGTTGCTTGCTAGGAAAGGCCTCTGGGTCAGCGGAACCTGACACCCAGTATTTGCTTATAGAACATTAGTATATAAACTGTCACAACCTGCCTGCTCCTGGCACCCCTTTCCTGGGATCCCAACCTCCCCCAGAACCATTCCTGGCACTCCCAATGCCTGCCAACCATGCCCTCCTTCATGCACCCCACCCACAGCACACTGCCATCATGCATTTTTCCAAGCTATCATGCATCACCCTTGGCCATCACAAAGACCTCCTAGCCATTATATGAATTACTTGACTCCTTGTGCAGATCACTTGGCCATCACGCATCATACCAATTGCCAGACGCTCAAATTGCTGTCAATCCCATGGCCTGCCTGCATGATCTTCTCAATATAGCTGTCTTCTGCCCTGCTACTACACATAGAATCCCTGGATCTGCTCTGGAACCCTTCTTAAACAGTCCCTTTTCCTGCCCATAGTATATAAAGACCATAGATAGCTCCCATGTACCTTAGTCTTGATATTAACAATAACAACTTGTGTCTCTGTTCATCTAAATCTCTGTCTAATTCCCTTTCATGCTTGCTTTAGTCTCCTTTGTGCTTGCCTTGGTCTCTTATTCTGGCATGCACATCATTGACTGGCATGCACTACACTCTATTAACTCAATTTTGTCTTGTCACTGAAACTTCTCTGTCAACTCAACACCCCACCCTCAGCTCAACCCTGGAGCAAGTCCTTTAACTCCAGGACTTACTCTTGTTGCCATCTGATATCCCAGAACCCATCCTGGAGCTCTTGATGTTGCATCTATGTAGTTCAGCATTTGCTTGCACCTTGTAAGGTCATTGCTTACTAGGAAAGGCTTCTGGGTCAGTAGAACCTGACATTAACCAACAGGTACTTATACATCAATATAGTGGTTTATACACACCGACTGAGTATATAAACCAACAACACCCTCAGTCTATCACATATTGAACTGAGGGTGAGCACTTTATTCATATACACAGAATACATACTGATGCAGCTACTCAGACTTACTTTGTCTTCTAGTAATTAAACTGGTATTGAATTCTAACACAGTATAGATCACAATTTTCTCATAAAGATTGATCTACCACCACCCCTCTCAGCTATTTGAAGGCCAGACAATCAGCATCTGTTGCTCTTACTAAATCAACCAAAGGACATGCCTGAATGAAGTGTCAGGAGTTGAGGGTATGCTTTTGCAGTGTTTGTACAGGAAATTTTTGTTGCAGCTGTAAATATTGCAATGGGACTGCTAGCACCTCCAACAAGATTTCAACATAAAGCACATTGATATATGCCACCATTACATTTACAGATGCATACATTCACTGCAGGCACTAGAAGTTGTTTTTCTTGGGAAAAGGAAAAAAGAAACATGTTATACAACTTCCATGACATGTTTCCTAGAGAAATATAAGCATTTTCCCATCACAAAAGTTAGGAAAACTTACACCTTTTTCCCAGCTGTTTTCTAGTGGACAATAATGCCTTTTTCTCATTATTTTGCACCTGTAAATAGAACAGAAATTCTTATAATTTTTTATTTGGTGTTTCTTGAAGAAACAGAAATCAAATTTAGTTTGGAAACAAGCATCAAAATACTTGACCTGTTTTTTTTGTGTTTCTTTCAGATACTTTTATCTTTTTTCTTGATGAAAAGAAATACACATTATCTTTCTCATTGAAAAAGGTTGTGCAAACAAGAATTGACTCAATCAGGGAGTACCTAAGGGAGTCTATTTGAGATTGTTCACATATTTGTGTTGATACTATGCTAGGATTTTTTAATACATATTTCATCAAGAAAAAAGATAAAAGTATCTGAGAAAAACACAAAAAGAAACAGGCCAAATGTTTTGATGCCTTTTTTCAAACTAAATTTGATTTCTATTTCTTCAAGAAACACCAAATAAAAAATTATAAGAATTTCTGCTCTATTTACAGGTGCAAAACAATGAAAAAAAGGCATTATTGTCCACTAGAAAACAGCTGGGAAAAAAGTGTAAGTTTTCCTAACTTCTGTGATGAGAAAATGCTTATGTATTTCTTGAGGAAGCATGTCATGGAAGCTGTATAACATGTTTTTTTTCCCTTTTTTTAAGAGAAACAACTTCCAGTGCCTGCAGTGGTTGTACATATCTCCACATCTAAATTGTTGCAGATCTCTTTACAAAACCCCTTCCTCAAATTGTTCATGAGTATTTCACTGCCAAAATAGGTCTTAAGCTTTGAACCAAGCCAGTTCATCTGGAGGAGTGTTGAGGTGTGATGTCACTGCTTTCTTATCCATTCTTTTACATTACCATAACTTCTTTTTTCTCCCTTTTTTGTACATATTATATGTTATGCTACTATCACTGCTAGCACTGGAAAATGTTTCTATTGGAAAAAGTGTAAAAGAAACCTGTTATACCATTTCTGAAGTGCTAGTTTTCAAACAAAAAAGACACTTTCCTTTGTTTAAAAACTTTTTCTTTCAGAAATGTGTTGCCTATTCTCTATAATTACCAGACTTTGTTCAAAACCTCATTTTGTCAGATACAAGTGTTTTGATACACAAAAACCTTTCCTTCAGTTGTCTGGCTTACATCACAACATCTGAGGCTGTATAATCTTACTTATAATCTATCCATACAGATACCTGTAGTCTTATGATGCACTTTATCCTACACATATATATTCAGCATCAGCTATGTTCTACAGAACATGGCCTATAAATAGTCCTTGGTATATATTTGAAAGGAAACTCCTGCCTTACAAACCTCACTAGCATGTACAGAATCCAACAATTGGTGATCTGTAAGCTGAAAGAACATAACTAATTACAGCTAGTTTCAGCATTGCTCTGGATAGAAAGAGGATGAAGCTATCCAGCTCTGTGGAAACAGAAATGTATACTACAGATCTAAAACACAATGGTGCTAAAGTAGATAATATCATCTTACTCATATGATCCATGAAAATCTACTCAATATTACTGGCAAACTAGTTTTACACTTCTTTAGCTGCTCCTTGATTCTGGTCTTCTTGGGAATTGCGTTTTTCTGCTCTGAGTACCTCCTCACTCCAATTGGTCCTCAGCCAGAAGAAGATCAGGCCCACACAGTTCAGTGTCAGTCCTATTGTCAAGCCAATCCACAGTCCAGAAAGACCAAAATTGCATTGAAATGCAAGCCATATTCCTATTGGAATGCCTGCAAATGTTTTGAGTAAGGTTCAGCTAAAAATTGAGAAACACTTCTTACCAAGGATGAAATATCCACTAGGTATATATTAAGTCCCTTAGTCACTTCATAGTTCCTTTGAATGTCTTACCTAATGTTCATCATAGCACCAACAAACTGAGCAGATTTCAGTCAGGATTTTTGATTTTGATTGAGATGTGCATATACCTGTTTCCCTCGGACTCGGAGAAGACCAATGCCCATTTGTACAAGGGCGGTGGAAAATTGGTGCAATGCGATTATTGGAATTACCGATGAAACGAGGGTGGAAACGGCTGGAAGTAAGCACCATGGTAAGCTTCTATCGAACTGTACAAAATGAAAAATCACCTGGGTCATTACTATACAACTTTGGCCATGTATGTCGAGTCAGGAGGAGTCCAATACTATAATAGTTATATACTTCACTCCTAGAGCTTCTGGATTACCAAAGGATCCTGTACCTTGTAATTGTTGCAAACATCACTGCTGTTGCCATCCCTGCACTACTTGCAGCACCCGCGCGAATCGCATTCTTCTCACCGAGTAAATTCCCTACGCTATGAGGAAGAACGTGAAAAGGGCTGAAGATGACACATTTTCACTCACCGAATCGTGGCAGCACTCGCATTTGAGGAGAAAACTTGGAAAGTAATACCAGATGACGATATCAAGATCGATTGGCAGGCGAGAGCGGTTGGACCCAAGCTTTGGACAAGGAGCATTAAGAGAAGGTTCGGATGTGCAATCAGGCGGAATTACTAGGACGTAGCCAATGCAACACATTCCCAGGCCCACCATACAGATGCTACCTGTGCTGGAGGCAAAAGATAGTTAAACATAGGTGCGAGAGAAATGGCCATTTGGCATACCAACACCGGAAAAACCAAGGTGCATAAGGATGCCCAGATGTTGGAAAATTTTCCTCGAAAAGGGATGCCAAGCAGTTGTAGGGACCAAATATCGGCCGTATATGAATGACCCTAGTGAGATAAGGTAGTATGATGTTACAGTGGCTATAGGAGCGCCGATGAAGCCCAGCCGGATCGGTTTAGGACCCCAAACTAAGGTTGATTGGACAAGGAACTGTCAATACCACTGATTACACTGACCTAGAATATAGTTTACCA
The DNA here is from genome assembly GCA_017657195.1 of Termitomyces sp. T70a. Taxonomy (NCBI): domain Eukaryota; kingdom Fungi; phylum Basidiomycota; class Agaricomycetes; order Agaricales; family Lyophyllaceae; genus Termitomyces; species Termitomyces sp. T70a. The sequence continues at coordinate 4,618 of JAGGAT010000230.1, forward strand.
AACAATTGATCGGGGCCACGTACAGGATTATTTTTGGCTGAATAGACATTAATCCTAATGAAGAATTACTTGTAGAATTTTCTAGAGAGAAATTGAACACACGCTGAGATTGAAAGTAACGACTATGTGATGGGTGTGACGGCGACTTGAAACCGAAAAGGAGCTGCGAAACTCACCGGCTTGTGATGTTGAACGCCAATGCTGTGAGATAGACCAACAATCAAGGCAAGTCAAATGTAGACCAGAAATGGTGCAAACCGGGTAAACCTGGCGACAACCAGCGTAAGTATAACGCCGCAATGCGAGACACCTCTCGATCCTGTCGCAATGCCACAAATATCGCTTCGATGTTATGCCAGATTAGAATTATCGGCTACGTGAGACTCTTTCAGCATAAAGATTTAAATTGGGGTTGATAACACACAACAAGCGCACAAATCATAATAACGCCTAAACAACGTCGTTAGGCGACCAACAAAGTATCAAAACGACAAAAGTACCCATGCGCTGTGCCCATAGACCGACAAGCTGAGGCTCGGGCGATGTGAAAGCTGCTGGAAGGACAGTATCGAGTCCACTGGCGAGCCCCTGGAGCACACTAGTGCCAGTGACATTTGCTGTCATTGTGCCGAGGCTGACGGCAGCGAGGGCAGTTGTTGACAAATGACCTATTGAGATCAAGTTTACAGCAACCATACCATGTTCCAGCCACTGTGCCCTATTATATATTATAGAAATGATCAATGTCGACGGCAAAATAAGGAAGAAGTATAGTAACCCGAGTACAGGCCACACATATTGAGGAAGCGTTCGTAGCTCTTCCCAAAACATCTCACGACTCGACGTCGACTCCGCCTTGAAGGTCAATCCATCGCTGTCGCATTCTCCGAGAAGAGGAGTCGTTTCTTCAGCATATTGCTCATCTTGGAACAACGGCATAGAAGGAAAGGATGGTAGGAATGAGTTTTAAGGAGATGCTGTCAGTTTCTTATGTAGAAAGAGGGAAAATGTCAGCCCGTGTAGTGTCTACATCCCAAGAACAGCTGATTATATATCAAGTCAATGCCGTATCCGCCGAGGGACATCCAGAAAAAGCAATGAGAGTAGCAGTGTCATAGCATAGTGTAGTGAGGGTAGTGGAGCAGATGAAAGCAGCGAGAGAGATGGAAACGCTAAAATGATACGGTATGTGTTGCACTTTGACAGACTGTTCAGGAGCATCACAATCTATAGAAAGGGAGGTAGTAATAGTACATCCATGACCCTAGTTGACCCAGAAACGCAAGTACTTCATTATGGAGACAACCATTACGGTCGCCCCCTCGACCAGAGCCATCAGTCATTTTCCTGAGGAATGAGAGGTCTATAAACGGTTTAGCCTACATGCTATGAGCTTTGTGCCGTTCGTCGATCTAGGTAAATAGGTAGATCTCGATGGCGTTAACAAATTTATCCAGAGAAGCGATGTGATGTGACATGAAGGGGTGTCTCCGAGTCGTTCGACTTAAGCATAATAACACCTTGGATAATCACTTGAACGAGTATTTCGGCCGTCGGACCGTCTCGTGGTGATGACTCGGAGCTCTTCCCAAATATGGCATTCTATGCCGGCTCCCGATGCGAGGGGATGGTGAATGAGGAGAGGTAGGCAAGGAGAGGACTGATGGAATGGGACTTTTTCTTTATGTAAAGCGAGTATTTGACAGTTTCGGGAGTGTTGCGGGCAAATAGATATATTTGGTCGCCGAAGCTCTCTCGCACGGATCCCGGGAGGGAAACCGCACTCAAGCCGTCACGGGCGAGTAATTACGAGACAGTAAAGAATAGAACAAGAGGGGCAAGTGGATATGAGGGTGGGAGAGAGAAGCCGAGTCACGAAGACTGACGAACTCTATGTGAGTGGGGAAAAGGAAGCAGGACGAGAAAGGTAAGGCTGTAGCTAAACATCCCACTTGACTTTGACATCTCGCGGGCAACCTGTTTTTTCGTTCATCTGCTGATCAAGCTTTCCTTGTTGTAATAATATTGTAATAAGCCCTGGTTCAGTATCTCGAAGTGAGCACTCTCCATATCTCATATTTGCTGCCTATCCAGGTCCTTCACACTGTGGAAATGGCACATGCTGGGATCGTTTATGGCATGAAAGTCAAGGGACAACTATTACGACTTAACAATTGTTGAAAAGGGCTACTTTAGACCTCCAAAAGAAGCCAAGTATCCGCGATAACAAGACCATAAGCCATTTCTCTTGGAAACAATATTGACTGGAATGTTATACTTGCTACATGTGAAGGTCCACAGTGTAGTATAACTAACAAACCCGGTAGCAAGGATAATTGTGATTATCGTACCGAAGAAAAAACATGACCTGAACATCATCGCACGCAATGCCAAGCAATTAAAGTAGAGGGGAAGTGTAGGGAAGACTGACTAACAAAGATTGGTAATTACAAAGGAAAATGCTTTCTTTGCACATCATCTCGCGTGGAACAAGGACATACGATGAACTGGAATGATCAACGAAGGACTGAGTGGAAACACCTATCCTCTACCATCCAGTCGGTACTGAATCCAAGCAGAAGAAGTAGAAACCTTATCTTATTTCGAGGCCTTGGCCTTGAAGTCGGTGCTAGACGAAAGGCCGGCTGCTAATGGGAAATCGTGACGTGCTTGGCTCGACATGCTCCGTTGTACGGGTTTGAATAGAGAAGCATACTTTCTATGTGGAAACTTTTGCATGTTGAATCGAATTGCTAGAGATCTGACATGCTCTGGGTTACGTGTACTTAATTGCTGATTTAGTGATGTGAGGATGAGGAGATTCGAATGACAAAGTTGGTTGATCACACGACCTGTCGCGTCAAAACGAAAAGGACAACCACGTTAGGCGACGCACTCAAATGAAGGGCATGCACGACTACTTACTGCATTCAAGCCGAGATATCCTAGATTGGAGAATAAGAATTGAAAAAGTACACTCACAAAACGTACATCGTATAAGTCCGGGTATAAGATGTGCAACGAGCACCTCATCCAGTGTTCATATACCCAACACCTTATGCCGCTTTTCGAACTTGTTCGCTTCACTTTCCGCCTTCTCCATGGTTTTTACTAATTTCTCCTCCCTCATCTGAAGGCGTTGCTCCATTCCAAGGACCAGCATGCGGACCTGCTCCACACGCGCGGATACATCTCCGTTGTCTGTGCTGTTTGCAACCGCCGGTGTTTGACGTCGTACCATAGAGGGGCTTGATGAAGCTGGCGTGCTGTGTGTAGTAGGGGCAATATCGAGTGACAACTAGCGGAAAGAGGTCCTTATTAGAGAAGCATTGGATCATTCTAGCAACGAACCTGCCAATTCTCTCCCGCAAGCCGCGTCAGTGCCTGTTCGAGCATCTTCTCGCGTTTCCGGGCCCTTCAACATACAAAGGTTATTAACAATAACTCAAGGAACAGGTAACACACCGATCAAGCTCGGCCATGCATCGTTCATTCTCTCGTTGTGTTCCTTGCAGCAACAGATCAAGGTTCTTGTATTCCTTTTCTAGCTGTTGAACGGACTCCAAAGGTGGCCGCTGTGCGAGTTGCGCCTGCAGAACCTGTATCTGCGTTTGAAGCTGTCCTCCAACATCAGCTACTTACAAAAATAACAAACCGGGCGATGAAGAGGACGCACACCTTGTCGTTCTCGCGGTCTTTGTCAAGCACTTGTCGGCGGAGAACATCCTCATTTGTCTCGTCGGCCTCACGAAGCATTCCTAGGTCATCGGCACCGAGCGCCAGAGATGGACGGGGGTAGCTGCGTACACTTTGTGCTCGCCTCATGTTGACAAGATGGTCACTGTCAATGACCTGTTAGAGACACTATGTGTCACATGACCTACCTCTGGCTTGATTGAGAATTCGACGTGAATTATAGCCCGCAACTTACCGCTAACGTTGTTCTCCATTGCTGTGTGGATCATCCACATACGTCTCGCCGTTTTCTGCACGACGAATTTATCATTCATAACAATCATCAACATTCATGCGGAAAGATGACAGATTTTCCCCTCGATTCAAAGGTCGCTGATAGTTTTACAAACTTGGCGTTTGTTCATCATGATGAAGTCCTATCTTTACCACGTCGAACTTCTCATCTCCTTCATATCTCATACGTATGTAGGGAACTCAGGGGCTCTCTATCAAATGGAAGGAGGACAATGCCCGAGTGGCCGACCGTGAAAATTCGTCGAGAGTGATTATCTGTGACCAACTGGCTGGGAGTATTATTGTCATTAAATATGTAAAATCTTACGAAATTCTCTACTGCAGAAGTTCAACTAACTTGACCATCAAGGCCGTATGCTAGGGACAATGCATGACATTTGGTTATAGTCATGGATTCAATCATATTCTGCTCAATGAAGATTTGTTACCGGAGACAGCGCATCGAACAGAGATGCTGCTACACGTCTGCTTGACTGTTAGGCAACCGTTTGATACCGATGGCTTCATGTCAACGGTCCAATGGATAAATTAGCCCATCCTCACGTTGAATCCTCTTCAGACTTCCCAACATGCTAGTCTATTACTCTCTTTTCTCTTTCCTCCTACTCTCGTTTTCTCTACCAGTGAATTCCGCCGTGATCGGCCGTGACTCTCCAGTCAGCTTCCCCCTTAAGAAACGTCTCAACCTCGACCTCAACCTTGGTTCTCTCAAAAACCTCGCTGCTCGTGACGCTGCCAGGGCCAAACACTTGCGCAAACACGGTCATACGGTGTTTCAAAAACTTGGCGGAGTGGTTGGCGACGTTTTACATTTGATCAGGGACGAAGCTCACAACGAAGGAGCCGCGAATACCGCCGTATATTATACTACGTCTATCGGAGTCGGTACTCCCCCGACAACCTGTAGGTTGAATCGGGACTATGTCGATGAATAACTGATCGCTAACTCGACTTGCAAGATGAAGTGCTCGTTGATACGGGAAGGTCAGCTTTTTGTTCAGTCCTTATCACCGTCCAAACGAGACTGAGTTCTCAGCTAGTTCAAACACCTGGATTGGCGCTCAACCTACTACCAATCCCTATAAAGTCACTCATTCGAGTGTGAAAACGTCAAATACAGTCGTAAGCAAGATACCTTTTATCCTGTGTACAAGTTTACTCAGATCTTGCCAATCAGAGCGTTCAATACGGTTCTGGTTCCTTCTCAGGTGGGTTATTCATCATATCTAAAAATGAAGTTCTGCTCAGCAACTCTGATAAATCAGGAGATGAATATTTGGACACAGTGATGCTTGGCAGTGGTCTAGTCCTTGCCAACCAGTCGATCGGTGTCGCCAACACTGTAAGTTGTCACCTTGTTTATCATCTCGGTAGCCTGAACACCTTGATCACCTTTTCAGTCACAAGGGCTAGCTATCGACGGTATTCTTGGGTCAGACATACTCTACATTATCTTGGATTTTACTCATCTTTCGCAATGACATGTAGCATCGGCCCTAGCTACCTCACGCTGGGGACTCTTAATCCGGAGCAAAATACGACTATCCCTACGGTGACAGATACCGCATTTAAGCAGGGACTTGCTGGAGTAAATGAAGTCGGCGTCTACTTTGAACCATTTTCCCAGGGCGCAGGGCAACTTACTTATGGTCATCATCATCATACTCATAGGCATACATGCTGACATTACCTCAGGCGGCGTCGACACTTCCAAGTTCAACGGTGCACTGACTTTTACGTGAGTCATCAATTTGAAATCCCATCGGTGTATGTTGAACAAAGTATAGACCTATAACATCTACCCAACCTGCAAGCGCGTATTGGGGAATAGATCAAAACATTCTATATAACGGTGCATCGTTACTCTCTTCAGCTGGAATTGTTGACACAGGTACTATCTCTTTCAATTCTTTTATTTTGAAACATTATTGAAGATTTGGAAACTTCCAAACAGGCACCACTTTGACACTCATCGCCAGCGACGCTTTCGAAAAGTATCGTGCTGCAGTTGGCGCAGTCTTGGATGAAGACACTGGAATGCTTCGCATAAACGTTGCACAGTTTGACCAACTCCAGAGCCTGGTTTTCAAAATTGCAGGAGTAAGGCGAACCTGATTTGACCCATGAATTTCTGGCTGATCCAATCTTTGTCTTTCAGACCAGTTTTGAGCTTACACCCAACGCACAGTTATGGCCTCGTTCCTTGAACACAGCTATCGGAGGAAGCGATGAGTATCTGTATCTGATTGTTGCAGACATTGGTACTCCCAGTGGCTCCGGTTTGGATTTCATCAACGGCTACACATTCCTGGAGCGCTTCTATACTTCATTCGATACCACGAAGAAGCAGGTGGGCTTCGCCCCCACACCTTTCACGAACTCAACCCCAAACTGATCTCTGTTGGGAACTTTGGACACTTGCGGATGTTGCGCCAATATCTCAGTTTGCACAATATACCTTCAGTTCTGATTATATTATCGTAGCCTACAGTGCAGTTGGCAAATTCGGACAAGTACTCCCATAAAGTATTGAATTTTTATCAATCAGTGATATTCTAGGTCTTGTTTTTTATGTGCTTGTAAGCCGAACGAAGAATTGTGCAATGCATTAGCGCTTAACTTGAACCTTGAAATTTTGAAAGATTGAACGTTGAACAACGTTGAAGTTGTCAAGAAACGCTCGATCACAATTGGGTCATCATGCATCAAAATTCAACAGTGGCAAACTTAGATATCTTTCCTACCCTCATCCATGTCATTGGCTCGCTGGGCAGCTCCACGTTCATTCTCGCATCTGCGATGTAATTCTTTGATATCTACGTCTAGAAGGCCATTCTCTTATATTCCTCCACAATCATATCTGGGCCAAGGTCGTTCATCAACGTGGTTAGCGAGAATTTGGTATCGAAAGGATGGAACACCTCGATCGAAGGTTAAAGGCCTCGTGATAGGTCTGTTACCTCCCTGAATAATGTTTGCGTTACTCAAAGACAGGCACCTTGTGAATGCAGGCTCTGTCGCCGTGCTGTTCGTCGGAGTATTGTTTGCGGCAGGAGAGGTAGTTGAGGAATTAGAAAACGACCACGCCATGCTCCGCAAGCTAGTGCACATCCAACGCATGGATACCGAGTTCTCCTCATTGGATCTAAACGACTTCATTGCCGTAACCGATTACTTCTACTCGGTACTCTCCTGTAACGAAGATGAGGTTATGACAGAGGCATTGAACCACATGATTGTTGTTACAAATGCTCTGACTGGAGAGAAACGGGAAGAATGTCATGCGGTTTTAAGAGAGGCAGCCGAAAAGGTGCATCGCATTTTGATTAATAGCAAAGGACAAAATCCGTTGATGACGGCATTCGAAGTGGTTGATTGTTTGAGTCGAGCATTTCGGTCGGCAGCGGACATCGTCGTCCTATTTCACGACAATGAACATGTGAGAATGATAAAGACGCATGTCGAAGGTATGACGTCTAAGGATATAGGACCGAAAGGCGGAGAAGAGTATGAGGTCGTGGGGTAGAGGGTAAGTTGACTTGTTCCAACCTACTGTCATCCTATTTTCACAACTTCTCAAACTGCAGCTCTTACAAAGTGCCGCGGCAATTGACATTGCATTTGTCGCACGCCAAACTTTGTGTTGGAGGAAGGCGGCCGTCACTGACAGAATCTTGATGATTCCCTTGAGGAGCCCAGGCGATGAAAGATTTACTGGAAATTATCGACGTTGTCATCCCTAACAGAATGGTCGACTTTTCAGCTGGAAGTATGGGCGGTTAAGCGGTTTCTGGTGGTACCGAGAGCTGTACTCCCCCGCACTTCGGGCATGCATAGCCTCTAGGATGTTTTTTATAACAGTTATCGACAACGATTGCTGGATATTTGGGAAGCTTTGAGCTATATCTGTCGTTCAAAAATTTACCAATGTCGTCATGATTTCCTCGACAGTTAAAAAGGTAATCCATACACCGAAGGGGAATCGAACCCCTGCCGCTTGCTACCGTAAGCCATGGAAGGCAAGCATGATAACCACTTCACCATCGGTGTATCTTTCGAACATCATTTCCAGTATCTCAACTGGCCTTCGAACTAGTGTTTTTAATGTGCTCAATGAAGTACTCAAATAGTGATGTCGAGGTGACTCCGAACTAAAGGGGGAGTCATAAAAGTGTTGTCCAAAGTTATCAAAGATGTGTATTGTTTGTTTGGCCAAAACCACTCACGGTGGACAGTACACCAGTACACGTGTATTGTCTACATTTATTGTTAAATCAAAGACAAAATACATGGAGTTTGCCTTGAGCGAGTCGGCATTCTTCCCTGATCCTTGGAGATGTTCATGTCCCGCTGGGCAGCCTCCCGTTCATTCTCATATCTGCGATGGAATGCTTCGATATCTACGTCTAGAAGGCCATTCTCTTATGTTCCTCCACGATCATCTCCGGGCCACGGTCGTCCACCGACGCACTTGGCAAAAATTTGGTATCGAAAGGATGGAACACCTCGATCGAAGATTAAAGGCCTCGTGATAGGTGTGTACCTCCCAGAATATTGTTTGCGTTACTCAAAGATAGAGGGACCTTGTAAATGCAGGCTTTGTTACTGTGCTATCCATCAAAGCGACGCAAGAGATCTATGAGAAGTTGACAATCAACAAGGAATTGAAAATCAGCAATAAAGATCTCCGCAAGCTAGTGCACTTGCATCGCATGGATGCCGAGTACTCTTCGTTGGATCTAAACGACTTCGCTGCCGTAACCGTTTACTTCTTATTGGTCTTCTCTTCTCAAGAAGATCAAAATAATACAAACATCCTGAACGCCACGAAGCTTATTACAGCTCTGACTGGAGAAAGACGGGAAGAATGTCATGCGGTTTTCAGGGAAGCAGTCGAAAAGGTGCATCACATTATAATTAATAGCAAAGGACAGCATCCATCGAGAACGACATCCGATGTGCTTCATTGTTTGAATCAAGCATTTGACTCGATGAGGGACATTGTCGTCCCGTTTTTAGATAAACACTCTGAAGATTTAACGTCCAAGGATCGCGCACCGAAAAGCGGCGAGTATGAGGTTGTGGGGTAGAGGGCAAGTTGAATCGTTCCATCCAAGTGTCATTCTATCCTCACCTTCTTTCAAGCTGCAGCTCTTGCAATCACACCCAAATCTCCACGCCAAACTTCGTATTGTAGGAAGGCGGTCGTCAGTGACAGAAACTTCATGATTCCCTCGAGGAGCCCAGGCAATAATTTACTTGCGGATTCATAGAATGGTTGACTTTTCAGCTTGGAGAATGGGCAGTTAAGCGGTTTCTGGTTGTACGGAGAACAGTATTCCCCTGCACTAGCATCTAGGATCATTTTTTTTTCAACAGTTATCTACAACACTTGCGGGATATCTGAGAAGCTTCGAGCTATATTCTGTCTTTAAGTTTGTCGGAAACTTACCAATGTTGTCACGATTTCCTCAGATATAGCAGGTTGAAAAAGGCATTCCATACACCGAAGGGAGTTGAAGCCCTGCCGCTTGCTACTGTGAACAATGGAAGGCAAGCATGATAACCACTTCACCATCGATGTGTAACGGCGGGAAGGATGCGAACATCCTCAGCTCTATAATAGTAAACACTAAAACTATCATTTTTCATAAGTTTGAATAGAACTAATAGATTGCATTCTGAAAATTAAACACAGGGAGGACTGGATCTCTATTAGCAGATAGAATGGCATTAACAGAGCATAACGCATTGTAAAATCTCACAAGCGAAGTTTCTTGAAAATGCAAAAGAGGAAATTGATGCTAAGTCAGAACCGTGCACGGAATGGTTATCATTCCAATTCATCTTTCGTTAAAACTCACAGGGTACGGCCATGTCTTCTGGTGGGGTACAATGACAAATCAAAAATATAAGGACGGCTCAATTGATCTCAGGGGTTTGGTGAAGGTTGACAAGATAACAGTGTATAGGCGGCTGACTTTGTATTCGATCAACCTGATAGAGAACACAAATGTAGAGCACCCCTCAACCTTTAAGTATTATTAAGGAGGAACCCATTTGTATGCACAATCGATCTAATCCAATCGTAAGTAAGAGTCCGTTTGTATCATTCTGCACATGCGTACTCACCCTCAGTCTCTGTACAATCGACTGAGGGTGTTCTATGGGGCTGAGTTCATCGATGGTCAAGGCATCTGTCACGCTTGCCGTTTCATGGCAAATCGGAGTTTAAACTTTTCGTTGACTGATTACTCGGACGTGTCGTTGTGAATTTTGTGTCCGAGCGGACTTTGAATGACCCTCTGATAAGTTGTGACATGTCTGTGACGTCAGACTGAAGGAGGTGGTCCGAGCGACAGGGGCGTGACAGTATCGATATGAGTTTCTCTTCCATTGTTCAAAGTCCATACCCATTTTCCAAAGTTATCAAAGACGCCTTTGTTTGGCTAGAGCCACTTACGGCACGGTGTACACGTTGGCCACTTGCCGGGTCCTAACATTTAAATTTATTACTAAATCAAGACAAAAGACATGGAGTTTCCCTGGAGTCCATCGAGTCTGCATTCTTCCCTGATCCTTCAAGATGTTCATGTCCCGCTCGGCAGCCTCCCGTTCATTCTCACATCTGCGATGGAATACTTTGACATCTACCTCTAGAAGGCCATTCTCTCATGTTCCTTCACGATTATCTCCGGGCCAAGGTCGTCCACCAACGCGGTTAGCAAAAATTTGGTATCGAAAGGATGGAACACCTCGATCGAAGATCAAAGGCCTAGTGATAGGTGTGTTACCTCCCAGAATATTGTTTGCGTTACTCAAAGACAGAGGGATGCAGGCTTTGTCACCGTGCTGTTCATCAAAGTGACACAAGAGATCTATGAGGAGTTGAAATTCACCGAGGAGCTGAACCTTACCAATCAACTTCTCCGCATGCTAGTGCACTTGCATCGCATGGATGCCGAATACTCCTCTTTGGATCTAAATGACTTCGCTGCCGCAACCGTTTACTTCTTATCGGTCTTCAGTTTTCAAGAAGATCAAATTGATAGAAACATCCTGAACGCCGCGAAGCGTATTACAGCTCTGACTGGAGAAAGCCGGGAAGAATGTCATGCAGTTCTCAGGGAAGCAATTGAACAGGTGCATCGCATTTTGATTAATAGCAAAGGACGGCATCCAATCAGAACGACATGCGATGTGCTTCATTGTTGGAATCAAGCATTTGACTCGATGAGGGACATTGTCGTCCCATTTCTAGATAAACATTCTGAAGATTTAACGTCCAAGGATCGCGCACCGAAAAGCGCCGAGTATGAGGTAGTGGAGTAGAGGGCAAGTTGAATCGTTCCATCCAAGTGTCATTCTATCCTCACCTTTTTTCAAATTGCAGCTCTTGCGATACAGCAAGGCAATTTAAATTGCCTTTGTCTCCACGCCAAATTCGTATTGTAGGAAGATGGTTATCACTGACAGAAGCTTTATGATTCCCTTGAGCCCAGGCGGTAATCTACTTGCTGGGACGTTATCAACGATATTATGCTTAATAGAATGGTCAACTTTTCATTTCGAAAAATAGGCGACTAAGCGGTTTGAAGTAGTATTCCGCTGCACTTCGGACATGCATACATGTTTTTGAATAGTTACAGATATGTGGGAAGCTATGAGCTCTGTCCGATATTCTGTCCAGAGTCTGTCGAACTCAGCAATGTTACCGTTGTGATAAACAACCTGAAAAGCAAAATTATACACTGAAGGGGAATCGAACCCCTGCCGCTTGCTACCTTGAAAAGTGGAAGGCAAGCATGATAACCACTTCACCATCAGTGTGTAATATACAGTGAAACCTGACTGTAATACCAATCTCCAGTTCTATGTAGGGTTACAATAGTATTTGACCGATCCCATGGTTTCAAACCAGTAAGGTGGGTCATGATCACTTCGTAAATTTCATTAAAGCCCATATTGATACACGATAATCTTTTCCTCCTGCTATCAACCATCGGGCACGTTCTTCCTTCTCGCGTTCGTCCATTTCTTCGCCGTCGTCGCTATCATGAGCTTCGTCACCCAAACTACCCGCCTCATGTGGTTCAGGAGAATGAGCGAACTCCACAGCTTGACAACCTGTTTTGTGGTATCTCAGTGTACCGAGCGGCTTCATTGTTTGTGTTGAGTAAAGGCGGATACTAGGCGTATTGGAATCAATCGCGCTGTCACTAGTCATATTATGGTAGACTTCCGTACTTGCCATCCCAACCGGCCACTGCACATACGCGTTCGTTATCATGGATTGCGATCGCAGCATTCCCTGGGTGCTTAGTTCGGTGCGTAACGCACGCGGAATTTGCGTCCTTACTCTTCCAGAGTCGAGATCAGAGTTGAAACATGACACAGCGCACACTATCAAGGGATACCTTCAAGTCGTATCGTCCAACCAAATGATCAGCCGAAACTGTCAACGCGAAGTTGTTGTTTCTGGACACACGCATGGCCATGACTGTGGAAATACTGGGTTATCCTGCAGAGAATAGGACAGAGAATTGGGCACATACTAGTCTCTACATGCACCTTCACGTCCCAGATGGTTTCCCAACCAGCACCTTCAACCGACGTTGCTTTATCTGGTCTGGCGTACCTTCTCAATGTCACAGATCCACTCTCATATGAGCAGAGCAGTCTCAGCGCGCAACTAGACGTGGATGATGATGGCTCATCATGAGAAGCCTTGAAGACATGAAGGGACATAATTATTCCTGTTGGTACTTAGTGTTAACACCAATGCTGAGAACTGGTAACGTTATCAAGCCACATGCCCGTTTTCGACCTTTCCGTTGGATTGGAGTTGAATAATGATACTTTTCCTGTCTGACCAACTGCTGCATGCATGCGCTCGCATGTTGGCAGGGTCCAGATGTCTGCCTATGTAGGATTAAAGGTAGACACACGCTGAGTGATACTGTCGGACATACCGAGGTAGAGTCCACCAAGTTCGGCAGCGCGACCAGTGCTTGCGTCTTGTCGTTAGTATCAGGCAAGAGCGAGAAGCGACAATAGTTAAGTGCATTGACATCCATGGAGTAACAGAGTTCTGGAAGCGTTTGTCCTCCGACGAACTGCGCGACAGACCCAACTTGTGCGGCTACTGGTAGTTCTTCGACTCGCGTCCAGACGTGCAGTTTATTATCCCTCGCATGACTTGTACGAAAGAGTAGTAAGTCGCTATATATATCGACGAAAACAAAACGCGTACGTTATGACACGATTACCCCATTCTTCAATTCCTAACAGAGAATCAGTGTGTGCATTCCACTTGACGATCGGGCGTAATGAGCGAGTTGAAGTGACAACGACAAGACCAGAAGCATCGCCAGAGTAAATCCGTTCGTTGTCAGAAGAGACAAATATAGCGCTCACGGAAGAAGAGTGAATTCGGAGTAGGTGCGTTGGAGTAGGTGGTGGTGCATGTGTAGTCATGTGAATCTAATCACAAATATACATCAGCTCCCGGACAAGGGCGATTGATGTATCTAATCATGTTTAGAACCTTTGTTTTCAGCAACGGACAAATGAAATTGATAATATATGGAACAAATTGGTATCCATTTGTAAATGTACCTTGGTATGTAAAAACGAGATGGTTTGGGCTGCCTTGAAAACTTCATTTGCTGCGCTTGAGGAGTAGATGCTTTAAATCCTGGTTCTATCTCATGAATAAGAACTCCATCACTAAAAAGCCTCCCAACCACTATCCAGCCCCTCGCTCACTCTCCATGCCACATCATCTTTGCCCTTCAACCACCTCTCGACCCGCTCCTTATCCATGCTCTCCCCACCCTCATCGAGCACCCCAACATCTCCTTCTCCCCAAAGTGCCAATACTCCCCATCCTATCACCATCATTCCCGGGGGCCGCTGCTCCCCAATGCTATCCATAGCTCTGACGATATCCTTCAATGTCGAACTAATAACTCTCTGATCGGGCATTGACGCCCTTTCAATGATTGCTATGGGCGTGTACGGCGGGTAGGCCTTGCCGTCCCTTCTTCCCCCTGCCTGCGCCTGCTCCTCCATTAACGCCTGTATAACAGCTGGAAGTCGCGCAACGCCCATCAAGATTACGAGCGTCCGCGCGCGTTCGTAACCTGGCAATTGGACGTCTTTCCCCTTGCGCCCTACGCCCGTGCAGACCATGAAAGACTCTGCGACGCCGCGTTGGGTGACGGGTATACCCGCGAATGTAGGCGCCGCGAGGGCGGAGCTTACACCGGGGATAACGACGGGCTCAAAGCCGTGCGAGCGGAAGTAAAGGACTTCTTCGCCGGCGCGGCCGTATACGACTGGGTCGCCTTGTTTTAGCTATAGAGAACTTGGCGTTAGACGAGCATATCCAAGAAAAGGATATGAGAATGAGACTGACCCGTACAACAGTCAATCCGCGTTGTGCAGCCTCAATGGCTGCTTCCATCATCTCCATCTGAGCTCCCTCAGCATTCCCTGGGAATTTCTTTGCGATGCGGATCTGTACAGTTTTCGGAATAAGCGCAAGGACTGCATCCGGTACAAGCTTATCGGAGAGCACAAGGTCGGCCATCTTTGTGAGTGCGGTATGTGTCGCAAGGGTAAGGAGGGAGGGATGTCCCGGTCCAGAACCGACTAGAAGAATTCTCCCTTTACGTGGGAGAATGAGGGAGTGCACAGAGGGTAGAATTGGTTCCGGGTATGCGAGCAGAGGTGATGTGACAGGAGTCCGCTCGCTGTCCAAGACTCCCTCCATCTCGGACTCGGACATTCGGGCTAATTTTGAGATGGGCCAGTATTCACTGACTTGAGCCACCCATCTGATACGTCGCTTGGAGCTCTCTAACTCGGTTTCGCTAGCGCTCCTTGAAGGTACTGGTCTATTCGGCGTCGAGACCCTGTTATTTTCTTCTAATTCGTCGTCCTCGTCTTCTTCATCGACGTATCTCTCTTCTTCCTTTACTGACCTATTCTTCGCTAACGCACGCATCCTGCCGACGCGTTGAACAGCACCTCCTACATCCCTGGGTAATCGTGATACAATGTCCCTCCTGATGCGTCCGGCTAAACGACAGCCTTGCCCGTTGGTGGTTACCCCGATTTGAAGCGGAGTCGCGTTACCGCTGGCATCCTCGAAACGATGTGTAGACATGAACGTAAAGTTACAGAGATCCGGCATGTCCGTAGTGTTAATAGGAACATTACGAGCCATGCAGATTTTATAGACCTTTTCGGCAAAAACATGGTTTCGCCGACCACCAATAAGAGTATCTGTCATACAGACAAGACGAACTTCAGGCGTGTCTATCAAGTAAGATTCCAATGCCTCGACTAGTTTATCATCCCCAGAAGAAGTCGATGATCCAGGTAAAGTGTCCCAGTCCACGAACGTGAGTTGCCCCCGTTCAACCCTCCACTTGACTTCTTCACAGGCTAAATCCAGGCCGCCAGTAGCGAGTATCACGACTTTAGAGTCGGCATCCAATGCTAGGAAGGCCCTGGAGGCTGCGAGTGGCCCTGAACCCAAGATGAGTGTAATATTGCTCTGCAATCGAAATGCGAGTACGAGGGATGCTCCTCCCCGTGGATTGGGGTATCCTACAGCACTGCCTGGGGAGTCTTGCATCGATGGTGAGGGTAAGATAAGAAGAGGTACCAAGATATTATTGTCATTTCGCGAAGCTTATCGTTCTCATGTCGTGCTCGTGAGTAATTCAAAAAAAAAAAAAGACTTTATCTAATCAGGAATTTGATAATTTTGGTTAACGTTATCTTCAATTCGAAAATGATTATCCCACGTGGCGGACACCTGTGATCTCGTCCTCCACCACCCAAATGAAGTTGGTGGACAACGACACAGTACGTGCTTTGTTTCGTTTCTGCATGATACAACGATGCAGCTAGCAATTCCATAGTTTCTGTCCCACCTAGCGGTCCTCTTCAACGACACCAAGGAGAAGGGGACAATATGGCTCACACATAAAAGGCGTACGCATCATGAGTCGATTACGATTTCTTTGGTCGATCTAATTTTTTTTTGTAGTACATTATGATGGAACAGACGCCATAATGACCGGTGCTGGAACTTCTGAAGAAAGTCGCGAATACCCCTGCTTGTTACGTCTAACAGACGGCAGCAAAAATAAACTCTCCACGAAGGTGAGCAGAATATAAGCCTTGATTACTGGCGATATGTAACTACAATGTTTGATAAATTAGGTTGTATCAGGACAATTAGAGAAATTCTACGCTGCCTACGGATCACTTCTCAAAGCATCCATGACAACACTCCGGAAACGAGATAAAAAGCGGGAAAAGATTCGGTCAGAGGGGGCTGCGAGGCGAAAGAAGAGGATGACTGAGCCGGCTGTTGTGGATGGGCCGAAACGAGGGAAAGGGCGGAAGAAGCGGCAGAGACAGATTAAGGCTATGAATCAACAACAGGAATCGCAGCAGAAGTTCAAGGAGAGAGAAGAGAAGCAACGCCAGAAAGCACAGTTATCACCCTGAGAGTGTACGTCCCTTTCGACCCTTGGTAATTCGACTCTTATCACCTCGACAGCAGCGTCCGAGACTGCCTTGCTTGTATTCATAAAGACAGAGGATGTTCAGGGTTGATCGTTACGACCTCGTGCTATACTTATGCTGTGATTGCACGACCTCCAGACCTTGGACCCTCTGGCCGAACCTGGACAAATCAGACGTATGTCTATCGTGGTTGGCGACAGGGAATTACGCACTCATAACGTGGGACCAGAACAGTATCTAATCTGTCCTTTCATTTGATCAATTTTGTCTTGATTGCCTTACAACGATTCTCAATGCTTTTTGTCAAATTTCAGTTTTGAGCGCGAGCCAGTGACTTTTTCTCTCTTACGTGCATATTTTTTTGTGGTGGTGTCGTTGGGGTCTATCGAATGCTGCTCTTGATTTATTTGACTATCTATCCACTGATCACCAGGCGCCAATTTGGCCCGAAGCAGAATAAATTGAATTCTACATGTTTATTACAGCATTTGACAGTGGTCTAGTGGCAAGTCCAAATAGAATGAAAGATAAGTCGTATTTAAATCAAGTCCGAAAAAAGGTCCGTCGAATCCTCTTCCACGGATGCCACCAATTTAAAGCTGGAACTAAAATCCACCCAAACAGCCATCAAGAGACATCTCGCAATCAGCTCCTGCAAATGTATTTTTTCCAGCTCTATGAACCGACACTCGAGGCCTCAATCCCGTCTGTTTTCGCTCAAGTCTTGGCCTACGCAGCGGGCGTTTCTGATGTTCCGAATCGTGAGGGTGAGGTAAGAATGCCAACCCTCGCGGCGATGTCATCGGGGTGGCGTCGTACGCAGGATGATTCTCACGTTTGGAGGATTTACCATCAAAGCCGTTCCTATGCGCAGTTGAAGAAATGCATACATCCGAATCCTCTGATTCCGAAGAGGCGTCATGAACTAGAGGCGGAGGGTTCTCGTCCTCATCCCCATGATGTGTATGGGAATAGGAATACCCGCCGAAATCACTTCCCTGCTTCCTCTTCGATGGAGTCCTCACGATCCCATCCGCACTATAATCCCTCCCCCAGCGCTCGGGAAGTTTACACGCATTGGGCAAAACGACGATCGGTGCACGGTCGTACACGAGCGGCGAGTGCGTCATCTGGGTGTCAGTAAGCCTTGGGGTAGGCGGGAAGTGGACATGCGGGGACGTGGGTAACTTGAACGGGAGGGCGTTGGATGGGGAGGGGAAGTATTCGTTCAAACTTGAAGCAGGGCGGGTTTTGAGGATCGGTCGTGGTGTGGCCATGGATTTAGACAAGCCGGTGAAAATGAAGAAGATTGGTTTGTATGGGCTCAGAGCCCACCAAGTAAGACTTGGCCAGCAAGACTGGGAAGTGGAGACTAACACGCGTACAGTGGAAGGTGTGTCAAGATATTTGTACCATGGGGGCTCCGGGTCAAGTACATAAAGATGCGTGATTTCCCGGAGGCAGGGACGTTGGCGTCTGGCGTTTGGCCTCGATGATCCCGGGAACCATATACCCGAAACGAGCTATGAAATTTGTGCCGAAGGCACAAATCATAGCTCGTATACCCGAAATAAGAGTATCAAGTGTGGTTATGTAAGTCGATGGCTGGAGACGTTGATTGATCCTGGCCGTTTGTTCTACCCGGACCTGACAGGTAGAATGGTATTGAAGCATTTGACCAGAAGTATCGGCTTCCCTTGATGCATAGTACAGAAATGGATGTGTTGAAAAGTCATCATGCGTCGAAGACTTGCACCCTTCAAGTTTAGCGAGCATAGATCACGACAGCAATACAGGTCATTTAGCGCTTCCTTGAACTTAACCAACGATGACAGTCGTACTTGACAAAGTCGATGGAGTTTGGAAGAGGAGACAGAAAAACACACAACTTGCCAGTCCCGCAGTTTGAATCTCAAACGGATATCACGGTATTGGAACACTCTTTGAGATTTGAAGAGAAGATACCAACTTCCATACACACGCAAACCCTAATCAGTTTTATAAACTGGCATCCCAATACCAAAGCAGAACCTGAAAATCCTGCCTCAGTCCGACACATCACGCGCGCGCGCGCGCTTCAGCTCCACCCACACCGCGAACTACTCTCACAGGTGGTGGGTACGCTACATTCCCATGTCCATCCATCCTATTCATCGCAGCCATGAACGAGGGAAACGCTGCGGAGGGGTGATGGCGACGCCACCTTTGCTAAAGACCTGTCTCTGCGCGGGGATAAGCATGTTCAAAGACACAATAGCCGCCCCACGAACGTGGTCCATGGTTTTCGTCCGAGACCGAGTCGAGACCCCGGGCGACCACAATTGCCCGTCCTTGCTCCCGAACATGATGTCCGGAACGGGCAACGACACATTTGTGTTGGTGCTCGTGCTCTCGGGGAACTCAATCGCGGTTATGTATGCCGACTCCTGTTCTCCCTCGAGCGTCACCGACTGCCAGACCTGCGTCTCGGGATCAAAGTCGAGAAGCGTCGACGTCGGTTTTACTTTCAGGTTCGGTTTCACAGAGACAGAGACCGACTCGGTCACGGGGCTCAGGAAGCTCTGGTGTAGAGGCAAAGCTGTGTGTTGCACCTGTGCAAGGGCCGAACGGTGGCGCGTCTTAAGTTCGTTCTCTAGCGAGCGGGCACGGGAAGGAGGTTGTGGATGAGGTCTGCCTGATTTGGTGGGCCAGCGGCCTCCTTCGGGAGTCTCATAACCATGGACATCCATGTCCACACCCACGTCCACATCCATGTCGTCTTCAATAGGAGCGGATGGATACGGAGATCGTAGGTAGGTAGATAGGGCTTTGCCCAATTCTTCAGCGCCACGAAGGACCCGCGGCCGCGGTACGTGCAAAGTTAGCTCCTGCAAGTTCACGCCCGCACGTTGTTTGTATGGTTTGGGCGAATGCGGGTTCTCGGTGGGAGGGACAGATAGAAGTTGTAGTTCCTTGAGGATCGATCTGGTAGAAGAGGGTTTCAGCAGAGCATGGACGGGCGACCTCACTCCTGCCCTTGGAATCGATGGGGAAGCCATTTTGAATCGTTAGGGTCGTTAAAAGACGTGAAGAGGATGGAAAGCTTCGAGTGTTCTTGGGAATAGAAACTGTCTTGACCAGCAGGGCAGATCTATGAAGCTTGTGATTTGGGAACATCAGTATCTTTGTATAGATATGCACCAACAAAATATTAGATACGTACTTTGAGAGAGTACGAGCAACACTGAAGCTACAGAACTTCGATGATGGTTAGTAAACTTGCCGTGATATATATACTCGTTGCCATATTCACAGCAATGGGTCACTTCAATTGCATGCAGTACGTTGCGTTGGAATCATCTGTGTTCGCTTTGTTTGATCGGAATATAATGGCATCATACGACATGGTGTTCTCCAAGCCGCTATGCATGCACAACGATCAAACGGCGTCGAACTTGTGCAGAATGCATGTAAGCCAGTCTCTTCCAGTCCCGGCGACATGCAGCAGAGGGGCGCGAACGTGTAAATGTTATGGAGGACGACCAGTCGCGGAGAACAAGTGATTGATGAAAGGTAAGAAGCTCATTCGAATCTGTTGTAAGAACTAGACGATGTTGATCTCTCCTG
The DNA here is from genome assembly GCA_017657195.1 of Termitomyces sp. T70a. NCBI lineage: Eukaryota > Fungi > Basidiomycota > Agaricomycetes > Agaricales > Lyophyllaceae > Termitomyces > Termitomyces sp. T70a. Next base: position 24,763 of record JAGGAT010000230.1, read on the forward strand.
GCGAGCCCGTGCGTACGAAGTAAAGCACTTCTGCATTTGACCCTGATGTGTAGATTATTGGAAAATTACTCGGCGGTGTCGCGGCCGTCGACTTCCAGGTAACTTCCAATTCTCAATCAGGGCTGCCTCCAGATGAGAGCTTTTCAAATGCAAGGTTGGTGGGCCGATTCTTTGCGTACTCTTCTTCAAGTTCTTAATGAGAACATGCATCGGTAGTGATGAACGGACCTGCCTTGGTCAAATGGGGAAAAAGTCAAGAATTTGGATGAAATGACCGTTTCTCAAGTCCCATGATGGCACGTGTAACGTTTTGCCTAAAATGGTGTTCAACACGTCGGAATTGCACTTGACGAACCAGTTGGGCGACCTGTCCCATTAGAACAAAGATCGTTACAGTCCTGTGACCCGTTACTCAGAGTGGGAGAGGCTCTGGTACGGCCAGTCATTCCGTAGCGGGGAGCCAACCCGCTACAGCATGTGGTCAGTTGCAAAATCAAGCACTCCTTGGTCGGGATACTCATGGGACCAGGCAAGCAATACGGTGGAGACCCTTGATCATTGCCAAGCGCTGCTGAGTCCACTAGGCTTGCCGATGTCCAATGCCCCACTTTCAAAACCACCAATTTCTAGTCTCCTAACATTCATTTTTTGGCTTGTCTTTCGCGATTCAAGTTTGACGTTGTCACGTTGATCAAAGGCCTAAACCAAGAAGTGTTCGTGAGAAAAGACAGTACCTAACGAAGTCGAAAATCCAACACGAAAACTAGTGCGGAAGAGGAGGCAAGAGCTGTAGACGATGCCATGGCGGAGAGTTGAAAAGGTCCTGACGTCTCCTACAAAACTGCAAAGACACATTGAACGACCCTCGAATCCGACCCCTGAGGACTCTCCATGAGATACGCGCCTGTGACTATCGTCCCCTTTGCCTGCTTGATCTTGGACCTCTCAAAGCTCAAAAAACACTGCGTCCTAGCGGTTTATCATGATTACCACCGCTATTTATGCGCCATCTCGCATTTGCGCAAGTTAGACTTCAATAGCGACGTAAGTAATTTCTGTTATTCTATTGCTACTTACGCCAGGTAAGGGGTTGTGTTCGGCAAATCAATTCGGTAAATTATACTGTGCTGGATCCCGTTTGTACTCTGCGTCGTTGGCCCGAGGTGACCGCTGTTGGCACGTCTCTTAATATATATCTTGCTTATCCAACGATATTAAACTTCAATTCCATGCGATCAAATTCACCCCTGCGACGGTGAAAGTGGATGGATAACAAAGAGTCAGTAAATGCTGTAAAAACCATGATATCTGATATGCAATTCGAAAGCGTGTCGACGTGAAAAAAAAAAATGAAAGTCCCAATGATCCTATACCCCAACCGTGATAAATAAATAAACGGCATGTCTATCCATGTCTATCTAAAGCATATGCATAGAAGCGTTAAATTTTTTCAGCGCCGTGCTCCATCTACTCAGAATATCCTGTCATCACGACCACGGGTTATCATTGAAACCAGTATTCTTCTTCCCCGATCCAATATGACTAGGTATCTTCCACGGATCAGCGGCAGGAGACGGAGACACCGACGTAGTGATGGAGCCATCAGCACCGCCAAACGACAAACCCACCGCATCATCACTGGCAGGGAAGGAGCCCATGGGCGGACCCAAGTGGGAGTAGGAGGAAAAGCCCAAGCCAGGCATGTGCATAGACGTGGATGTGGACATGGGCGACGCTGCACCAAAGGCCAAGGTCGGATGGGAAAAGTTGTTAATAGACTCTGCCGGTGAACCCCATGAACTTGCAGGCGGCTCGTCTGGAGTATGAGGGAACTTGGATGGTTGAGGCGGTCGGTTCCACGAGTATGCCTCGATTTCGTTTGTAATTGGTGTCGGAGTTAAGAAGGGTATCGGCCGTGGCGATGGGCTCGGATGCGGTGTCCCCTCGTACGGGGAGCCGAGTGTCGATGTAGCCGGCTTCCCATGTGGTATTTGCTGAACCTGCTCTGGCTCGTACTCGCTGTTTGGTACAGCAGATAGAGAGACCACGCGGTTTAATCTCGCTGAAATATCCTCGCGGTTTTTCAGTGCAAGTCCATCGATGGCGTGCGTAGAACGACGGTGAGAAGGTGCTGACTCGCTCCGGTCGATCGGTGGGAGTTTGGAACCAGCTCGTACGGGCGCTGATGAGAATTTGAGCTCCTCCGGTTTAACTTTGTTTAAGGCTTCCTTGATCGCCTTGAGATCGAAGCCAGCTCGGGCAGGAATAGGAGGGTCATTGTCGATATTGGGTGTTGCAGTGCCGGAAGCGGGTGTTGGGGTACTGGGCTGTTTAGGCTCGGTGGTAAATGTTGAAGATGTAGGCTCGTGTTCCATCCTAGGTGGGAGATCATCATCGTCTTTTGAGTTAGCGTTACCCTGCCGAGAGCTCTTTTGGTCGATAGCCAATGGAGGTCGTGCAACATGTTGCGGCTCTTTTGCTTTTTTCTTCAGGGAGAACCAGCTCTTCTTCTCTGCGCGGCCAACGACTCGTTCACCATCACGCTCATGTTCCTATTCGACGACCATATAATCAGCACTTGCGAATGAGACTAGTGAGTACAAACGTACCAATGGGTCATCGAAAAAGTCCGCAGAAACGGGGAATCCAAGTTGATCCAGAATGAGGGGCATGAAAGCACGATAAGACATGTGTCCGGCAATCTTGTCCGTGACATCGACGTTCTCAAGTCCGGGAATCCCCTGGATCGGACGAAGACCCGCGACTGTTCCTATCCCTCCACTTGTCGCACGAAACAGATAATTCAGCACCCAATCGTTCTTGGCGTATGCGTTGACGAATCTGCCAGACACGACAGAACGAGCCTCGAACCACGTCTTCGTCGATACCGTCAAAGTTGCACCGAGGAGGAAGACATCTTGGACAATTCCAAACGCTTTCTGCTTCGCAAGTTCCAAAAGCGCGTAGAATATTACACGCGCCCCCAGTGAAAACCCGATTAGAGTTATTGGGCGTACACCGAGGTTTCGATGGAGCAAGACGTCTGCTAGCACGCGACCAGCCAAGCGCGCCCGATCCAACGCATTGCTCCATGGATTATCGATAAGGTAACCGAGTTTAGTCAGGACTATGTAAGAGGAATATAGATCAGAATGGCAGCGGCAGCAGCTGACTGAGACTGACTGATCGGCCATTGAAGGGCAGTCACAAGGGCGGACATAACGGTCGCTTGGAGGACCGTCAATCCGATCTGTGAAAGGACTTCGCTTGTAAGAATCTTTAACGCGTCTCCAGTTTCCTGTATCATTTCAGGTTCCCAAAGCACGCTGAAGACGTCCCCGACGATAGGATCTAATACACTAAATGGTAGCCGAATATCGTCCTGTGGGCCAGCCATAAACCTGCAGATAAATGAGCGAAAGAGACTCTTGTCATGTGGCGTACATCGTACCCGGGAACAGTAAGTATACAACTCACTCTCTTGTTATTATGAAGTGGTAAGATATCAAATGTTCGAACAAGTCTTGTCCGTTTGGCCATGCCGTGGACAGCAATACCGGAACCAGTCAAAACCCCACCTGTGGTGATGACAGCTGTGCCTGCTGTCCCAACCAGAAAACCTGTGGAACCACCAATACCAATAGTTGTTAATGCTGCACCAATACCGGCACCAATAACAGGCGCAAGGAGACCTGCAGAGAGGCCGATAACCAAACCACCACCTGGAACGTATCAGTAAATTCAAGGAGTAAGAGTATGCTGTATACCTAACGTTGCAAGTCCAAGCATAACATACCGCTTCCTCTTCTGGGCTTTCTGCTGTCCTTCTATTAAGTCCTTCTGTTCCATATTCTCTACATCCTCCTGGATCTCAAGGGCTTCGGTCACACGACTTTCAAACTTTACGAGATCGAGCCATCCTAAACCAAGTTTCAAAGCAACAGTCTCAAGTAGCACACGCGACCTCGCATCGTAAACACTGTCTGCAATTAGAACCAGGAAGAGGTCGCACAATACTGTCCACCGGATATCCAAAGTGACATCTCGATCTGTAGTGGAGAGGGCGGTCGTGACCCCGGGTACAGTGGTCGAAGTGTCTCCCAAGACTCTTGCTGTGGTTTGATAAGGCGCCGGCGCTTTTGGCGATGACGTGGGTGAAATACTTGATATGGAATCGGACGGCGAGTGACTGATATGAAGTGATGTAGGACTACAAGCCTTGGGAGTAGCCGGCTCTTTCTCTGAAATTTCGTCCACCAATGTCTGACCTGATATGGATTCGCCGTCATCTTCTTGGGCGTGTGCCGTCCTATCACGTTCCGTCTCTTGTCTTCGAGCCTCGACGGGGTCGTATTCCGGATTAGCGACTGTGTGCGTTGTCATCAATGGAGGAACGAGATCCGATGCGAGAACGCCATGCTCAGCGAGACTTTCAATCATCTTTTGCTCTGTTCGTGTGATTGTAAAATACTTCACGAATTACAGTCATGTAAAGATTCACCTTGCGTTGCAAGCTCCATGTGATAGTACAATCGACCCATAATTTTCAATACCCAAAGATCCATGCTGCTCACAGCAGTCTTAAGCTCCTTTCGATTGGCATTGCTGAGCGATCGAGACATTTCGCGACAAGTCAGATAGCACAAGCCTACGTAGGCAATCCGTTGGGCCTCCGTAAGTAGATTCTTGGTCGCTTGCATCTGGCTGAGAGGTGTCATAGCTTTGTCCTCGTCGAAGAGGTAGCGTGTGCGCAGATGAACCTCGTCCGTGCCCTCTTCTTCAGTGCCACGAAGCCTTGTATAATCGCTCTCATCACCATCAAGCTTCGAACGCCACTCATTTCCGTAGTCATCAACATCTATGAGATTTCCAATTGCATTCGTTGCTTTTGCTCTCTTTGCTGAGGGCTGATAATGATACTTCTTCCGATCCTCTTCATCAAGGCCGCCAGCAAACTCATCCTGGCGCACAACAGGCATATCTTGCCAGCCATCCTCGTCATGGTCGTCAAAGACGTTGATAGGGGATATTGGGGTAACTGGCATGGTCACGGACGTTGAGGACAAAGCAGACTAGAGTGCCATCAATGACTTCTTGGTCGAGACTATCGTGGGAAATGTTATTCTTTGAAGAACGATTCTGAAGCTGGATCAGTCGCTTTACATAATTTATGCACCAATCTCAAACTCTGCGCACTTGAGAGCTTCAAGCTTCAAGCTTCATGAACGTAGACTTTCATTGAGCATGTAAATCAAAATTAGATCGACTACTTACTGAAGCCTCTACATTCTTTTCTAATAGCTGGCGCGCTCATAAATACTCAGCCGTACTCACGTAAAGGTCACCTGTCAAAGACCTTGAGCTCTCCTAAAAGCAAGTTGAGCATAGTAAAGATTCTACAAAGTACCGAATCTAATACAAGAGTCTTCTCCAGATGGCTATGATACTTGGAGATACTTACACCAAGATTTCCATGGCAAAGAAACTGGTCGAGAAGATACATCTCTCAGTAGGCCATTACTCGTTGTCCTCGTCACGGCGGCAGTCACTTTACAGAGGACAAGATCCATAAGTGAGATGCCTTAAGAGGGAATTTCGGCGATAAGCTATAATCAATTCTTTCTTCAAAGATCAAGGAATGTGAAATGTATTCAAAGGTGTTTCATCCTTGGTCTTGAATCGGTCAGATGTCCTTTGAATTGTCCATCATGTTGATGCATTCTTACTTATACATTGCCTTGTTTGGATGGAAGGATGCAGTGCCTATTTGAAGGTGAATGATGCGGAGTGCGAGAACAATCACTCCATGATCTCTCTCTCCACTCTGACCATAATCCTCTTGATTCATCCACTGTTGCACCATGTTTCAGGCTTTACTGCTCAGAACATAACTAAGCGCGACACTGTCAAGGGGCCTGTAATCTCCACAAACTTTCCAGACCCATCGATTCTTTGGGTCCCATCTGAAAATTCTTGGTTCGCCTTTGCAACCGACAATGGTGTTGTCAACGTTCAACTTGCCACAAGCCTTGATTTCATTTCATGGATGGTATGCGTGCAGTTTTCCCTTCTCGATATTTATCGATCCAGGTAACAGGTGACACCAGGGGATTTATTACCCACAGTTGGAGCATGGGTTGACAAGACAAATCCTGCAGTGTGGGCACCGATGGTCATACAAATTGTAACGATCCCATCTTCCTTGTCTCAGTTCACCTCTAATGTACATACCTGTATAGGCTGATGGCTCCTTCGTTTTATATTATGCCGCCACCTCGGCAGAAGACCCTACGGCTCACTGCATTGGAGTGGCGACGTCTCCCAACGTCAGAGGCCCATACACACCCCTAGCTGACCCTTTTGTCTGCCACTTGGACCAGGGCGGGGCAATTGACGCTGCTGGCCACCATCATCCTGATGGAAGCCTATACGTTGTCTATAAAATCGATGGCAATAACCGAGGAAACGGAGGCTCTTGCAACAACGGTGTTCCACCCATCAAGTCAACGCCAATAATGCTTCAAAAGGTTGCAGCGGATGGACATACAAAAATCGGCAGCGAATTGATGATACTCGATCGCGATGATGGGGATGGGCCCCTGATAGAAGCACCTAGTCTCATACAAGTCAACGGTGTATGGTTCTTGTTCTTTAGTTCGGGATGTTTCGCAGAGGAAACATACGACTTGAGCTACGCCTACGCTTTCGCCGTTGATGGACACTATACTAAGGCTCGAGGTCCAATAGCACCACTACTTGTCAGTGGTAAGGATGGATTGAAAGCACCTGGAAGTGCGTGTGCAGCGATCGATGGGTCCAAACTCTTGTTTCATGCATGGCTTGGGGATGACATAAATGGAGGACGAGGAATGTGGACAGCATCACTATCCATCTCTAACACAACAATTACTCTCTAGGATGATTCGAATGATGGTTACTCATGGAGGAATCACTTTCATCTTATAGGCACAAATGCTGTACTGTATTGGATGACGGGTCTGCATCAACTATGTAACATGTCTTTGATTTGAGCATGATGTTGACCATCCTTGGGCGTCAGCCGCAGACCCACTGCAACCCAACCAGGTACATACCCCGGGTCAACGAACTTCCTTGAAGATGTTCGGAATTTTACATGGGTGGTCAGCGGTCAGCGACAGCCTTGAATCTTTTCGAGCGATTCGTCATTGGACAACAATGAGCCAATCGGGCCGAGACCGGCGTTGCTTCATCTTTCCCACATTCTCTTCCAAGGGCTCGCTCAATTGCGATTGTCAGCTGTACAAGGTAAATAATGGAAACTGCGGCACCTGTCCTTACAAAACAGCTTGAGGAACTACATCTGATCATTTCTTCACTCCTTCCTGGCAAGGAAAGATTGGCTTTTGTCGACGAGGAAGACGTTTGGAATGGTTTAATAACGCACTACGTTGACCCAACGATTGAATCTGTAATTGAATCTGTAATTCCTAAGGGACCACAACATCCTGCGCGGTTCACGGTAGACATAAAAGCCTCTGACGTCTGCTTTGTCGTTGAAGTTCCATTTGAATACGAGGGAAGACTAACGACAGTGGCCCCTACTTTCGAAGTGAAGGGCAACAAGATTACTCGGACAGAACAAGAGAGGTGGCAAGATATGATTGAGAACCAATTAAAAGAGATCGGAGACTCGGAGTCAGTTGAACGTTACTGCCGCGTTCTCTCTTACTCATTGTCATGGCAGATTTCCCATGTATCAATTACTTTCTTTACATCTTCTGCCAATACTCCACGCAGAAGTAGAATCTCAACCGTGTTCGGTTGATTCGCCTACACAATCGATGTCTAGTCAAACCCCGCCCGTCTGTCATGCACTTCTAACCTCACACCATCTTATATCTCCCACTAAACGGAGATCTCTGCGTAATTGGTCTTCGTCGTTATCAGTATCAGGTTTTGCGAAAGTAGGTTATCCTGGAGTTATCTATGCCTTCGGACGAAAAGACGATGTGGAAGAGTTTATCAGGAATGTCAAGACGATGCAGTGGTTGGCCTTGAAGGTCCGATTCTTCGAAGAGCTTTCAGAAACTGAGGAATTAAATGTCGTTGACGACAGATGGTCCGAATTTCAAAAGGTTGGAGAAGTAGTCGAAGAAATGCGCAAGTTAGGAAGAGAAAGGCATATTGTTGAAATGGGCATTGGGAGTATACAGAAATGATTGTTAAGATATGGATGCTGAAGTCTATTGTTAAACTCTCGTTAATAAGTGGTTCTTGCGCCCTTCATTTTGAGACAATGTCACCTTTATCCTCATTATACTGCATGGCCAACGATGAACACCTTTTGACTTTCTATATCCTCATGTCCCGTCATAACATACTTCTATGGTACGGACATAAGAAGGAACTCCCACATTTACTTAGGCACATTGACTTTCAATCAGAAGGGAAATTCGCGTGAACATCTAATTTTGATGCAAAAGCAAAGAGCTGCAACTATTCGTAAAGATTCTCTACTCGTATAGATGTATTTTAAGCGCCGTCAGGCGAACGATAGACCTCGCGGCGAAAATCAGGATTTCACTGTCCCTGGCTGCCGGGATCAAAGACCAGAATAGAAACTCACAAATGATCTTCTGTATGTGGGACCTGAAATCGATCGTTTTCTTCTGCAATACGTTCGGCGACTTTATTAGCCTCATACTCCCAATCAGTTCTGCAACACAAGAAGGAACCAATCACAGAACAATAGGTCAGGGCTACTGCCATTCCAATCCATAGGCCATACAAGGCCATATGCCAACGGAAGGCAAGCCAGACGCCAAGGGGGAGGCCTTCGAGAATGTGGGTTAAATCTAACTATTATATGGCGAGTCAACACGACCGCACGTACCGATCAAATAATAACCACTTGAAGATAACTTGAGATTGTGATTGGAGGAGAAAAAGTAAACTGGCTCACCTAATGTTCAAAGCAGCGCCGATATCCTACATCATATGTTTTTAGTCTACTTGAAAATCATCGTTGACGTGCTAACCTGTCGGCCCTTTGCCCGAAGAATGCCGGAAGTCACTGCTGCATTTCCCTCGGCAATTTGATAGAGAGCGATTAAAGGTATGACGGATGCGACTCGACTGATAACGCCTAAAATGAAGATCAATGCCTTCAGCCAGATAACGTACTAGAAAGTGATGAACATAACCATACCGGGATCATCACTGAATATATAAGCCCAGACACCTCGAAAGGTCAGATACATAACACTACGTTGTTTTTTTGCTAAGAGATAGAAAGGCAGAGGAGTCCGTAACAACAGACCTTAGCATCAAAGATACTACCAGAGCCATTAGCATTGACGCAGTCGCTGCTATCGATGCCAGTTTGGCATTCTTCTCGCCAAGAAGGTTGCCGACGCTAAAAGCATGTCAAGTAACGCGGACGGAATGTTGGAAGTGAAGCCGCCCTACCGGACAGCTGTTGCATTTGCCAGTGCATACACAGCCTGATAGGTCGTTGAAGTCGACGTTAACAGTATAGATTGTGAAGCGAGTGAAATAGGATCAAGACTAACAATGATTAACTAGTCAGTCCTAAGTGACTTACGAAAGGATGTGTCTCACAAAGAGGCACCGAGAGCAAGCAGTTCCCAAGCCCACCACTCTGCGGCTGTTTGGCCTGAATTATTCGAGTATCAATATCGACAAAGATTCAAGTCTGTTTTTGTCTTACCTACTCCCGCGATTCCCAAGCGCAGCAGGAACCCAAGATTCGTGAACATCCTGAAAGACAAGGGATGCCAGGCGATTCTTGGTGTGCGACGAATGAGATATATGATAGAAATCACAGAAACAAGGATGTGAGATAATGATGTCGAGATGGCAGCGCCAATAAATCCTAGGCGAGTTGCTTTCGGGCCCCATACTGCATCCACCTTTTCCTCAGGGTGATCGAGTGTCAAAGTATGACAGCCTTACCTAGGAAGTAGTTCAAAAGGATATTGATAGGAGCGACAAAGGAATTAATCTGTGTTTGAAGGGCAAATAAACCTACGCCAAACCATCCAGACACAAAGTATTACAATTGCTATGAATATATACTGACCTTGGGACTGAAAATAGCGCCTCCGGATATGTGTTCAACATTCAAAGAAAGAAATGGATGCAGACAAGCACACCTGAAGACACAATTGCAACCAAAGGCTAAACAAATCATATGAACACCACTCATCAAAAGATCCTGCCAGAAAACAGACCGGGTAAACCAAATGCAAGCCAGCGGAGGTATAATGCAGCGAGCCTCGCAATTTCAGGATCTTGGTTCATGGAGAGGAGGATGCTCTCTGCATTGAGCCATATCGTCAAAATCGGCTAGACTAGTATAAGTCGGGTTCAAGCCTTGCAGACCGCAAGCAGAACATACTTACCATCATCGTAAACAGAACGACAATGACTAGGACAAATTGGGAGACCTTTTGGAAGTGAGCGATGCAGAATCACATACACATGCGTTGAGCCCAAAGGCCCACAAGATGAGGCTGGGAAGACGTAAAGACAGACGGTAGCACAGTATCGAGCGCGCTAGTCAATCCATGTAGAATGCAATGACCAGTCACGCTGGCAGTCATAGACCCTAAGCTAGCAGCCCCTAGTGCAGATGTGGATATGTGTCCAACAGAAACGACTTCGACAATGACCAGGCTATACTCAAGCAATTGAGACCTGTCAATAGATTTGATCAGTTCCAGATTGTGCATGTCATCATTAAAGATAGATACACAAAAGCGGGCAGAGCGTAGAGGGTGATCTTTCGCATCTCTTCCCTTAAGACGATGGTTTCGGAGACAGACCCTTGCCGCGTATTCGCTAGTAATGGTGTCGACTCCATTGCAGAATGAGGTTTACCGATCGAATGTCGAGGTAACTAACTCGTTTGCTTCCTTTGCTCACCAGGTGAGGAAGAAGGCCGATTGTTCCAGCGTTGTGGAATTGAAACCTTATATAGTAAACGCCGGTGGTCATGGTCATAGCTTGATATTATTACAAAATTTTAATGCAACGTAACGTCGGGTACTCGGGGTCGACAAATATGCTTTGAAACACACTTGACTGCTCGGAGAACAAATAAAGTTCGTTGGACCATCAAAAACCCTGTGATATGTCGTGGTTACAGGCAGTAAGTTATTTTGAAAAGATTCAGCGGCCTGATCTTGTAGCGGTTTTGGTTCCCCGCTAAGGTAATGACTGGCAGTTATCAGAACCTTATCCACTCTGCGTAACGGGTCACAGGATAGTAACGCCCTTTGTTCTAATGGGACAGGTAGTTCGTCAACCGTGTTCCATTTTAGGCAAAACGTTATAGAGATCCAGATCACATGCACTTTTTGGACGTATCCTTATTTCCATCAAAGACGGACCAACACGCATAGGGATCTCTCAAAATCTGCGATGGTTGGGTCACATCTAGCTTTGCGTCTGTCCAGAGGAGTGCTCAACACCATGTCGCCCCCGTGAGTCTTCTGTTTCTAAGAGAAACGTAATCTAAGATGGGCAAGTATTCCAACAGCGTATCAATGGGCATCACTCTACGCTGCGACTAAGGAACGCCCATTATTAGACATGTCGCAAGGAGTTCCGGGGTCACATCCCCCCAAATTTCTCCAAGAAGCACTTGGGGCATCCGCTTCTGCCCCGCAGAGCTTCGGATACTGCCCCGCTGATGGCGAACCTTTGCTCAGGAAGGCCTTAGCAGAAGAGATTAAATCTGTCTATGGGTCCGACTCGGATGTGACAGCTAATGATATTGCACTGACTACTGGGTGCAACATGGCGTTTTTCGCCACAATCATGAGTCTCGCTGATGCCGGCGATGAAATGATTATTCCTGTGCCGTGGTACGCGACATGACATGCATTGCATATGTGTATTAGGTCCTCAATTGTGTTTTTTCGCAAGGTATTTTAATCATCAGTGAGTTCGTCAATCAGGTCGCAGGGTCGGTATTTGACTTGAATCAGAATGGACCTTACATTACTAGGTATCAGTGATGAAGGAATATGACGGTCAGCTCAAGCTACAGCGCACGCATTACCACATTACGAAATTCTATCGTCAAATCGTATGTTTCATTTGTTATCTTTATTTTAAATTTCGTTTATCTATTACTCATACATTACGCTCATGTTACGCACTGAGCTCCATATGTTTCACCAGTTCGGCTTCATATAAACCGTTTATATCCTGGAGTCAGAATCACTTCCGATCTCTGCCTCCAGGTCAGTCTTGAAGAGTCTTTTGATATTTACATACTAATCACTTCCGATCTCTGCCTCCAGTTACATTGTACTTATATTACTTGAAATATACTTCGTTCTGCGAATATGCTGCGACAATCAGGCCCGTACCTCTCCAAACTCTTCCTGAAGATGGTTTTATTCCCTCTATCATAGCATGTCAATCTTTAATCACCCCAAAAACAAAGGCTATCGCGCTTGTTACACCGAATAATCCTGTAAGTTGATAATCGAGTCTCCTGGTAAGAAGTTCCTTATCGTAGACTCTTGCAAGACTGGAGCGACTTATCCAGCGTCCTTGTTGGCCTCTTTTCTCGACCTCGCGGTTACACGTGGAATCGCACTAATTGTGGATGAAACCTACAGGAATTTCATTCTCACAGGGAAACCACATTCGCTATTCAGCGGCTTCTGGAGAAAGAACTTGATCCACTTATTCTCCTTCTCGAAATCCTACTGCCTCCCTGGGCACCGATTAGGCGCAATTGCTGCATCGCCTGATCTGCTGATACATATTAAGACTATCCTGGACTGTCTTCAAATTTGCCCACCTCGTCCATTCCAAATTGCTCTTGCGCCATTACTTCTGCAGATGAGATCATTCATTTGTGAGACGGCTGAGGCAATACGTGCACGCCATCAGCTCTTCCGGCAGGTCCTACCGCCACGGTGGAAGATTGGTGCACAGGGAGGTTACTTCGCTTTTGTCAGACACCCATTCAAAGGTGTAGCCTCTTTGAACGTGTGCAAACGCCTTGCTACGGAGCTAGGTGTTGTATCTCTTCCATCAGCGTTTTTCTGTGAAGCATATGACGTTGACGGACAAGCAACCTGGGACAAGCCGAGATGGATCAGGTTTTCGGTCGCGAATGTGAACGACGACAAAGTGAAAAAGGTCTGCAAACGATTAGCAGAATCTGAGTTTGTCTTTGGATGGGAATTGGATTGACGAGGTCTTGTCGTATGTTTCTGCTAGGGAGAAAGAGATGTCAGAACAAATAACCATGGACAAACCTTAATTGAATTGAGCAAGATGTGATGTGATGTGTTACAATTACTGCTGGCAGCCAAACATGCTTTCTTTGGAAAAAGTAACTGAGAAACCTGTCACCCAGTTTCCAAATGAATTGTCTCCAGAAAATATGTAAGCAGTTTCTCTTGGAAAAATTTAGAAAATTAGATTCATATTTTCCAACTATTTCCAAAGTAAGAATAATAACTTTCTTTGAGCCTTTTTCCACAAGAAATACAATGGAAAACATTATAATATTACTATTGACGTTTCTGTGAAATAAAGAACAACTTTTTCCCTTAGAAACAGGGATGTAAACCTTTGAACTATTTCTTTGTATGTTTTTCTTGTAAATCTCTGCTCTTTTGATGGGGTTTTTTTTTTGTAAATCCCTGCTCTCAAGGTAAAATAATAAATTTTTATAAGAAAAACATACAAAGAGATAGTTCAAAGGTTTATATTCCTGTTTCTAAGGAAAAAAGTTGTTTTTTATCTCACAGAAACCTCAATAGTAATATTATTATATTTTTCATTATGTTTCTTGTGGAAAAAGACTCGAAAAAAGTTATTATTCTTACTTTGGAAATAGTTGGGAAATATGAATCTAATTTTCTAAAATTTTCCAAGAGAAACTGCTTACATATTTTCTAGAGATGATTCATTTGAAAACTGGGTGACAGGTTTCTCAATCACTTTTTCCAAAGAAAACACATTTGGCTGCCAGCAGTGAAGCTTAATGGCTTAAAGGTCACACCAAGTCACGCATCAAAATACGCCCCTCCTGCATTTAAGCGGCAAAGCCACTCCATTCTCAGACTTTTTGTCTCACTCTTCGCACGGCTCAGGTCCTTCAATTTGGTCAATCAACAAGATGAGATGTGTTTTGACGTCAATTCCTGAGGGGGTCCCGAATAAACAAGATGTCTCGCTTCTATGTATGAAATCTTCATTATGACAATTTCAACACAGGGGTTGCTTTACCTTGAACTCATAAGGCATGAATTACTGCTGCCGTCCCGTCGACCTTGACAGATTCTCCACGCAGTTGCGGATGATGTATCAAACTTTTTGTAACTGATACTGTATTGTTCCACCATACATACCCTAAAACTGATCGCGGGTGCACATGCACTATATCAATCAAAGCTATCTAAGATCTGTTTCATGCGCAGATCGAATGTGGTTTCATGGAGAGTATCTTGTATCCAGCCATTTGAGCTTTAAAAATCGTATAACCAATGATACGCTGAGAAACATTGCAGCGTTTCTGCCTGAGTACGATTTACTCCAAGTACCCCTCAAAGCGCGAAACAGGATGCTCACTGTCGGCGCTTTCGTCATGAAGACTTTGATGAACCCCCGCTCATCGTCATTTATGCCACTTGTCCATCTGCGTCCTGGATTTCAACATCAATATCCTGATATATGTCCCCGAATTGTTCCTCTGCGACATCTTTTTCTAGATTCATCATTTTCACGAGCCAAGTCGCACCCTCGTCCCACTCTGCAAGCTCTGCTTCTCCCAGCGGAATATGTCCCGCTTTGTTTTTGATACCAAAGAGGTCTATACCGGGACCACCAGGGATACTCAACGAGTTTCCGGACTACGGCGAGATTAAGTGCCGCCCAGTGGAGAGGGGTTGATTTCGCATTATTTGGGGCTGCTGACAGGGACGATGGACCCAAAGGAAGTATGTATTCGGGTACATCTGTGAGGCGCTATTAGAAATCAGATTCGCCTTGTATCAGAGATCAGGAAATGAATGAACAAGGCGATCTAGATGGCCATTTCCACAAACCATATGAAGGATGGTGTTCTCGTTCTCGTCATGAATCGTGGCTAGAGGCTCAATTCCATATTCTTCGACGTATTTACAACATCGTCGAGGTCACCGTAACTGCCTGCGAGGTCATCGTCGTTGTCTTCTGCTGAGGGTGTCATCGTTGTCACCATGATCTCACTTGTCCTCACGTGACGCCCGATTATCAAGAGCCCATACGGACCTTGAGATATCCACTCTCAGCTACTAGCAATCTGTCAAGGGTTTGAAGTGCGCCCGGAGGTCAGGAGAATCCGAGCCTTAAATATAGGTACATCATCACCGCATGCTGTGCCTACAACTATGAAACATCTTCCGATCGTGTCTCTCCACGCCTTAGTGGACTGAAGTACCGCTTAACATTGCCGAACATTGTAAAATGATTGATTGTCTTTGTGGAATAGTTCTGTCATGTGAAGGTCTTTCATATATATGGCGCAACACGTCTCCTTGCCAAGGTAATGAATGCTAATACCATACTTATATACTTCAGCTGCTACTGATTCGAACTCACATATCCTCCCCAAGGTTGTCTGCCCAAGTCTTCGCTCGCCATGTCTCATCTCACCCCTGCAAGCCTCTTGGTATGGTCTATCCTCATGCCCTTGGTAAGTTTCTGATCCTTTGTTGTAGATCTGAAGGCTGACGAAAACTCGGGACAGTTGTGGATGTTCTTCTTTTTTCATCTGTGGTCATTCGACAGATTCAAGTGCCTCAGGTAAGTAGGGCTACGGTAGGGCTACAGTGGTGATGTATCTTGCTGATACATTTGTCGTTATAGATGGAATCAATCCATTGGAACGTTTAAAAGAGTCATGACGGTGCGCCCAGTTAAAGCATTTGTTTAGGGGTTGAGAAATACTGACTCTATCCCGTCATTGCTAGTACTCATATCTTTTGTCAGTTCCGTTACTAGCGTTGTACCCAATCGGTCTTTCAGCCATCAAGTACCATGAAGGCTTTATCGATCTGCCTCCTTACGGAAGTAAGGCAATCTTCTATTTACACAGACCGCTGCTTATCTTATGCATTACATTCAGTTATTCCCAAACCCATCGACAAGTGGAGCCCTCTTTCTCAAAATTTCAACTTCCCCTTGATTCTGTGTCTCTCTATCGGATGGAGCTTGGAGATGTAAGTGCGGATTTGCTTTTTACACGTGTTGAAATCCATGGCAATCCGCAGGGTCACTCATTTGGAAGGTATCAGCGTTTAATGATATTCATAGATTGTCCGTCTAATATGTCATTTGCTTTTCCTTAGAGCTGTGTTTTTGGCTATTCCTTCTCAACGCAAGCTCCGAAGCCCAGAAAAATTGGTTCCACAGCCTCTACTTCAAGACATGGGTCGCCGGGTCAATCCTCGCCATCACGTACATGCCAATCATCACTATTCTCACTCGTTCCGATCCACTCAAAGTTAGTTGTCGACATGTGTTATATGGTGGACCACGCTGATGGAGGCATATGGCATTAGTCTGAAGCATGTACATTTTTGGCAGGAAGCCTGGGTAGCTTATCGCTGACAATTTGGTTCACGCCCATTTTGTGAGTTCATGATCTTCTGACAAGGATCAGAACACTGATGAGCGTTTTGCATTGAATTGATCAAGGTTTATGTTCCCGAGCTTTCTTCATAACTTGGTATCTAGTTTGACGTTATCAGAATGATTTGATACTGACACCTCCTTCAGCGTATACAAGGCGTCGACAAGAATATAATTGTGCGCCTGACCAAGTCCTACGAAATGAATGTATGGTGCTTGTAGTAAAGCAGTGAACATTGAACATCGATTCTAATTTTCACGACAGATCATTCGTGTTTTCTTCCGTTTATTGTTCACTGTCCCCCTGTTGATTCTTGCTATTGATGGGATGCGGCCACATCGTCATCTCAACGAAAGCATGTTTTGGACAGGTGGGCAGATCATAGATATTCTTAGTATAATGCTGATTCTAATTAACACCTAGATTTTTTTGTGATGCTATCAGGATTTGGTGGCGCGATTTCTTCTTCAATAACTATTGTGGTGTGTTATCCCGACTTTTCCATACAATCATCTAATTACTGCTACACTTTATGAAGATTTTTTTCCCTCGTTCTATTGAAGGAGAAATTATAGCTCGTGACGAACGCAAACGCAGCAAATCCAGAAACGGTGACGCGTACAGGGCCAGCTGGTACGGGCCACGTAATGAGTTTACATCTACACACGCAACGCAACAATCAACGCGCACATTCAACTATGGAACTCCAGTGCTCAGCCCCAAGTCAGCTTCGCCCGGGACCATTGCCGAGCTCGAGATTGATAATAAAGCTGGCTACATCGATTCATCAGGTGTTCGCATCATGCATGAGCCCGACCGGACAGGATCGGATAAGTTTTGCGCGGATGAGCAAGAAACTCTGACGAGCCTCACACCATTGAAGCCGAACAGGAAGAAAGGTGATCTCGAATTAGGCACCAATGACGAGATCACAAGATCAAACATGGCGAGACCCAATCCGTACACTTCAAACATAAATCATCTGGTGCACAACTTCACATCTCCAATTGGTATGTTGGCCTTGTTCAATATCAAGCCAATTCAAACTTGAAACATTGTGCTTGTAGACCTTGTATACAGTGATAATCAATCAGGACATGCATGGTTGTCTTTTAGCAGATCATGATGCCCACACATCTTGATCCAACCACCAGGTCTTTGAACATGCAAAAGAGTGAGGCTTGGATCAACACATCCATGAATGCTGTTACCTTGAATTGAAAACACAGTCCCAGCTGTGAGTGAATGCAAATTAGATAAAATTGCTATAATAGAGAAGAAGTAGAGTAGTTGGGCTTACCCTTGTTTTTGATTATGTTTTCATGGATCACAAATTAGAACAAATGTCATTGTATGAATGGTCTTCAAGATGAAAGCAGATAATATTAAATGATTGTATGTTGAAGTTTATACTTAGAAAAAGTGATGAAGAAGGCAACAATATAACAGACACTTCATTACTCTATGGTTATTCATTTTTCAATGGGTCATCCTCTTGCAGAAACACATGCTACATGTGTATCTGCCTTATTGCAACCATGTTCTTAACTATATATGTGGTTTTCTTCTCGAAAAGGATCAAGAAGATAGAGAATACTATTGCACAACTATGTTAATATTATTCAAACCTTGGCAAATGGAACATGATCTTAAGAAGGCCTCAGGCACTTGGAAATCTTCTTTCACATCATCATGTTTCAGCAATTGTCAACAGATAATCATGAAAAATATGAACATATGATATGAGTGCTTTAGACTTTTCTGTTGTCTTGTACAATTGTTTTCCATGTTTTTGAGGCCCCAAATGTGTCAGTCCTAGCATAGGGTATCTCTAGACTTGTTTTTTTTGGATCCTGCTGCCAGGTAAGTAGTTATTGTGATATTGCTTGTATATAGTCTAATACACTTTGGATTTCTGTCACAACCTGCACTCTCCCAAGCCACCATGCATCATTCTGAGCCATCACACACATTTCCTAGCTATTACGCATCATCCCAGGCCATCACACACTCCCCTGAGCTATCACATATCACCCCAGAACATCATGCATCACTCCAGGACTACCACGAGAACGCTCCAGCCCACCAGTGGATCACTCAAACTCCACATGGGCCACTTGGCCATCACACATCATGCCACTTGCCAAACACTCAAATCACTGTTGATCTTGCGGTCCACCTGTGCAATCTCCTCAATACAGCTGCCCTCTATCCCACCACCACCCATAGAATTCCAGAACCTGCTCCGGAACTCTTCTAAAACCACATCCCTTCTGCCTGTAGTATATAAAGACCATAGGTAGCTCCCATGTACCTTAGTCTCAATATTAACAATAACAACCTATGTCTTTGTCTGCTAAAATCTCTGTCTGATTTTCTCTCATGCTTGTCTTGGCTTATTTTCCAGCATGCACCTCATTAACTGGCACACACTACAACTTTAAACTCTCCAACTTTATCTCATTGCTGGAACCCCACTGTCAACTCAACCCCAGCTCCCAGCTCAGATCCAGAGTAAGTCCTGTAATCCTGGAACACATCCTGGAGCTCTCAATGCCATGTCTACATAGTTCAGCACTTGCTTGCATCTTGTAAGGTCATTGCTTACTAGGGAAGGCCCCTGGGTCAGCGAAACCTGACAATTTCCCTCTGCCAGCTGTGTGACTAAGCCATAGCCTCCAAAGGTTGCCCTTACAGAATAAGACAAAGAGTATATAAAATTCTGCAAAAAAATAAGAGTATTTACATGTGCATACTAGTGAACTGCATGTCAGTGACAGAATGTTAAGTGATGACTTGGTGTTACCTAGAACAATTAGGGATAAAGTACTCTTTTACTGGCCTGCCTAAACATTGCCTGTCTGCATCACTATTGTCTCCTCAACTGATGTGATGTTAGTCACAGGTAAAGTAGGCTCTAATTCTGTTTTTGATGGGGTTAGTCAGTGAACCCTCAACTCCAGGTGAATCTACCAACATAGGCTCAGTGAGTGCAATATTAATTGCAGCAGTGTTGGTTGGCAGCATGCTATGTGCTGATTTATTTTCAGAGATTGACCCAGTTAGGGTCCATACCAACATAGGAGTAGAGGCCTCTGGCCTCAGGATTCTCAGAGAGGGTGTGCTCTTTGCCACACTTGAACATGAGGCAGTAGTGGTCCTCCTTAGTAATTTCATGCCATCCATCCTAGTGAGATGGCTAGCAAGGGCCCATATTTAAAAAATGTGCTGCATGCACTCATTATTGATCTCATGAAAGATGTTGAGTAGCATCATTGGTTGATGGAACTGCTGTACTAGATAGACTATGCTATGAGTATAGACACAGTCCACCTAGTCCAGCAGAATACATATGTGTAATGAGACACAAAAAGCATCCTCATCAGAGAAGTTACATGCCTAGTTATCAGGCACATGAACTTGCTGAATCTCAAGTTGTGTCAGGAAACTATCATTTGACATCTATTTCTTGTCTATTTCTCCACCCTTTTTTCATCCATTTCACATCTATTTCTTCACTTCTCAGCCTTGCTCTCAACTCTCTAGACTTCTGCCTACAGATAGCACAGGCCATACCTCTTTGATTTATTCAGCCTGATGCCAGACTCCCTCAGATGTCAAATTGGTCTGAGTTTCAAAAGAGGGAGTTTTTCCAGCCATTCAGCCATTATTTACTCCCTCTTTTCAGACTCAGCTGCACATATAACCCAGACATGTGACCTTGGCAGGTAACATAGACATGTGACTCAGACATGTGACCCAAACAGGTGATCTGGACATGTGACCATTACATGTGACTTACATATCATGTGACTTACTTTTTAGTTTCTTTGTAGACTTGTTCCCTTTGGATTTCCCTCTGCCAGGTATGCAGCTATTATTAATTACTTATACATACACTAATACACTCTTTGGATTTTTTTCTGCCAGCTGTGTGATTGAGCCATAGCTTCCAGAGGTCACCCTTACATCATGCCACAAACCAGCTAGAGCCAAAAGAGCCACCCAAACCTTTGGTACCACTAGCATTGGTAAAGACATCAATAGTGTCTTGTAATAGAGCCAGGAACTATATCCCATTCCATGATGGTGTGATGGAGTTCCACCACTTGATGTCTTGCTGGGCCCCCTTGAAGATACATTGTATGGTGAAGAGAGATGGGGAGAACATTGCTGCAAAGTTGTATAAGCTGCTGATGAATGCTCATGCCATTGGGATGACCTGAAAAGTGAATTGTAGAAACCCTGTGAGCTCATTGAGCTCCTGATGGGTGTATCAGCAGGTGGCCCATGCTGATGTTAGCTTGCACAAGTCTGCCAGCTTGTCTGCAAGGAGACATGTTTCCATCATGATCGAGTTGAGTTTCAGGCTCAGGAACTTAATTGATGTGCTATGACCCATGATCTTTGATTGTTGAAACATTCAGCCTAAATGGTTGCCCACTTTCAGGGCTTAACAATGTTGGCAGATAGGGTTTCAGTGATGTCCTTACTGCTAAATGCAGTTTTTAAGTTTGTGCAGTGCTGGCTTATAGTGTAATCACCTGAGAAGCTAATATTGGCACCAAACTGTATAATGTGCAATAATGTATGTACAAATGATTGGTTAGAATATTTTTATAGGTAATGCTCCCATGCCAATGGGTTGAATATTGACTCTACCCAGGCTTGAAGCACCAAGCCAGTCCTGGTTCTGTTGGTACACAGGTTAGCATTGGGTTGTAGAAGAGGAATGGAAATGGAGGGGTCAAGGGGGTCTAGAGCTGTGAAATCAAAAGCTGGGGTGACTGTGCCTGAGAAAAGGCCTAGGCAAGCCAGAGGAGCAGTGTAGTGACTCACCTGGCCAACCACCTAATCCTTGTGCTAGCTCTTAGCATGATTGGGTTTACTACATGTTGAGCAGGTGTGGGGCCAACCCCAGGGGCACAGAGTGATTGTACATTTACCATCATTGAACTTCTGACAGGCATTGCTGGCAGCCAAACATGTTTCCTTTGGAAAAAGTGATTGAGAAACCTGTCACCCAGTTTTCAAATGAATTGTCTCTAGAAAATATATAAGCAGTTTTTCTTGGAAAAATTTAGGAAATTAAATTCATATTTCCCAACTATTTCCAAAGTAAGAATGATAACTTTTTTGAGCCTTTTTCTGCAAGAAGCATAATAGAAAACATAATAATATTACTATTGAGGTTTCTGTGAAATAAAGAACAACTTTTTCTTTTGAAAACAGGGATGTAGATATGTTTTTCTTATAAATCCCTGCTTTCTCAAGGTAAAATACCATCACTTTTGCCAAAGGAAACATGTTTGGCTGCCAGCATAGAGTTCACTGGAGTTGGATTGCATTTCAACAGATGTAGTGTTCCTTGACTGCTTTGTGGGAATGTGCTTGTGATGCACATAAATGTGCTTTAACAAGAGATCACTGTCATGCTAGCCCCACTGAGAATAATCTCTGGTGGCCATCTCTGCAGAGCTGCTCTGTGTATGCCCAGAACATTTCCATAGCAGCCATGTCATTAACATGAAAGGTGAGAATGTAGAAATATAACTGAAGAGTGATCAGAACTGGAAATAGCATCTTATATTACTTAGCAGCCCTGTGGCTGATCTCAAACTGGTTGTTCAACCCATTAAAGATATAAGGAGATTCCCTGTTGCAGCAGGTGGAGTCCAGTTTGTGCAGGTCTGTGGCCTCAAAGTCATGCATGATGATTGCTGCTAGCACTGCCACATCAGTGTTGGAGAAGCAGGTGCAAAGAGAAAGGGGAATGGCAGGCAACATACCATTTACACCAACTGCCACAATTGGGGGGACAGATGTGCCAGACTGTGTGTTAGCCTGTTTGAGGAGCTCCATCATGAGACTGAGGAGCTGGATGTGGGAGTTCCGAGATCTAGAATAGATCGAGGTTTTTCTGGGCAGCAGACTATGTGTGGGAAAAATGTCTTCGATTTTTGCCATTATGTGATTGATTTTCCCAGTGGGCCAGCATGTGAATAATGTCTTTAATTTTTGCCGTCATGTGTTTTTGTTAAGCAGGGTGGGGCATGTGAATAATGTCTTTGATTTTTGCTGTCATGTGATATGTTCATCTGGACAGTTGCTCGTGTAAGCAGGCATGGCATGTGAATAATGTCTTTGATTTTTGCTGTCATGTGATATGTTTGTCTGAATGGTTGCTTGTGTAAGCAGAGATAGGGCATGTGAATAATGTCTTTGATTTTTGCCATCATGTGATGTATTCAACATTCGATCCATCTGTTCAGAAAGCACATAGCCAATATATTGGTGTTATGTCGTTTTCAATGTAAAGACTAGGCAAAGGAATATATATTTATAATGGCCATACGTAAGTTGACAACGGTGACTAGATAAAACAATCAAGATGTTGCTTATCATCTTCGAGTATAAATGTATCCGAGTAAAAACAACACACCAAGAATAAATGGTCAGTGTGCATGGTTATATACAGACTAGATTACACTATACACAAAAGTAGTTTCAGCGCCCAGGACCAAGAAATTACGACGGGGTGCTCCTGTCATTGGACCCATCCTCTGCCTCTCCTGCCATTGTCATCGCTGCTGCCACTTCATGTGCTACCGCTGTTGCCATCATTGCTTCACCTGCCATTGTTTCACCCACTGCTGCTGTCGCCATTGCTGTCTCCATGGACGACACCACCGCTGCCATCACCTCCTCCCGTGACGGCAGGGGCTCACCTGTGTCCACCCCAACCTCCCTCCAAGTTCCTGGCATCACCACATTCCTGTGGCGATGCACCGCCAACAGATCCCCCAACTGGTCCATCCCTTGCGTAAACTCCAACGGGAGACCCGGGGGCAAAGCCTGCTGGATGAGGGCAAGCACCGAGGAGCCGCCATCCAACAACAGGCGGTGCTTGTGCACCCCCCCTGGACGTGAAGATGGATTAGAAGGGATAGTACACTAAATAGGGCCACTTACGCATCACCTCCTCCTGTGCCAACGTCAACGCATTCAACAGCCAATTCCTCCTCTGTATGTGCCGTGACTGTGCAATCTCTGTCTCCTGGATTACCTGCCAGATCTCCTCCATCTCCAAAGCCCTTGGTGCTGCATCATCCGATCCTCGACTGCCCCCCTTCTCCAGCCATGCCCGTAGGCTGACCACCTCGTTCTCAAGAGCCAAACATGCCACCAAAGCGGTGTCCCTGTACCCCAGTGCCCTATCCCTGTCGCAAATCGCTGTGTCCTGTTCTCCCTGCATTGCCTCTTGCATGCGCCATTCCCGCTGAAGGTCTTTGTACATGGATTGCAGCCATTCGGAGACCTGGCGTCCCTGGGCCTGGGCCTCCTGCAAGCACCGGTGCAACTCCTCGTTAGACCTCTGCAACTCCTCAGTCAGGGATGGTTGTGCAGGTTTTGGGGAGATGATATGGAAACCCGAGGGACCCACACTCAGGGGCATTGCATTTGAGGACCTGCATGTTTGCTTGAAGAGCGGGGCAGGCGCCTCTCCAACGTATGGCTCTGGGGACGCTTGACACTTTTCCTTACCACGCCAAGGCTTCGGCCTTTCCTCTACTGACTTGGGCGAAGCTCAGCGCTTCCCCTTATCCTGCCATGAAGTCAATGCCTCTGCCCTCCCCCATTGAGACAAAAACCCGGACCACGCACCAATCAATTCTCCAGCCCTCGATCCACTACCCAACCGTCTCAGCACCCATGTCATATCCCATCCCTGCTCTCTGCTCATACAATATGCCCTCCATGCCTGAGCCACGGGACATCGCTCATGCCAAGATCGACAGGCCACACAAACTGAAAAATCCCTCTGAGACCCCACCATCAGCGCCTTGAACTCACACGATTCATCTCGACTTGAGCATACCAAGCACTGTTGATGGTTAGGACGTGCAACCGGACCAGGTGAGCACTCACAGGACCCGCAGCCTGACACCATTCGAGGGTGGGAGGGCCATGTTGCCAGGTTTGGGCCATGGCAAACTGATCCAGCGTCACCTCGGTTTGAGGGATCTACTCTGCCATCGGGACCAGGCATATCTGCCCAGGACCCATAACAGGCCACTCAGGACGCGAAGAGGGCCTGGACTGTGATGATGACAGAGTCTGCTTCACCCCCGATATTGTCACTACCTGCAGTCAGCCTTGGCTCACAATCATGGTCCCGACGGTGCTCATAGAGGGTCCGGCGCTCCTTGTAGCCCTGCCAGGAGGCGATGGAGTTATCACCAGCGGGGGGTGGCATAGGTGAACTGCCAGTAGGGGAGGAGTGGCATGACATTGGTCAAGAAGGAAGGCACACTCAAATCGTTTTTCTTTTCTACTTTCCCAATTTGATGGCATCAGGCTTCAACTTCAATTCCCACAATAAATACACATCCATCGCCACACACTTTGGTACTGGCTTAAATAAGGGATGGGGGGGGGGGCCTGATGTCATGATCCATCCAGACCCTTTCTGGCTCCGGAATACTTCCCCCTCCCT
>JAGGAT010000231.1:0-49761 GCA_017657195.1 Termitomyces sp. T70a
TCCCTCTTTTCAAACTCAGCTCAAGTTGACGCTTGAGAGAGTTTGGCCTCAGACCGAGTAAATCCCAGAGGTGTGGCATAGGCTACTCCTCAAACCAAGTAGGTAGAGGACTGGAGGGTTGAGAGCAAGGTTGAGAAGTGTTCAGAGAGTAGAGGACCGGGCTGAGGAGTGAAAAAGTAGCGGTGAACTAGTAGTCCCCTGACAGCCAGTGTTACAAGTGAGGATGCAGCTATAACCTGAATCTCAGTCTCAGTGCCTGCATTAAAATCCATGGGCAGGTATATGCTGCACTCCTGACATCTTATGAGAACATAATGCCTGCCTGCATCTCAGAAAATTGCTCCACTGCCTGCAAAAACAATTGTAAAACCAGCCTCGCCAAACTTCTCTACAGAGATGAGGTTGGCTGCCAGGTCAGAAGTGTCTAAAGCATGACAAAAAAGTAACTCTGACATGCCCACTGCAGTTTTGACAACCTTCCTGACAGTGTCCTGGCCCATGATTTGAAAAAGACCACCTACTAGTGCCGACTGGCCCTCTCTATGTGTGCTTTGAGCCTCATATTCAGAGAAAGAGCTGTGGTCAACAAAGCAATGATTGCTTGCACCTGAATCAACATAAGTCAGTAAGCTACTAGAGGCCTTCAGAGCCAGAATGTCCACTGTCTCTAGAATCATAGAAGTGAGTTTGGTTTGGAGAACAGAGTCGATATGAGCCATGAGAGCATACAAGACATGGGAGGCTGATGTATTAACTAGCACCACTATTGGTGTCACCAACATAGCTAGAGCCACATCCCAGTTCCTGAAAGTCTGCAAAAACTGCCTTTCATATCCTCTTCCCCAATCAGCAGCAAGCCTCTGCAGTGTGTTCTATGCATTTGCAGTTCATGTTCATACAAATGAGCTTTACCCTCTGTGGTTTGGCACTCGCCTAAAGCTCTGTTGTGGTGACTCCAGCACCAATCTTCTGCATATGCAGGCATTCCCAATAGACAGTTAGGCTCAAAATCAGTTTTGCCAACGTTGGTGAGTCATATAAGCTGGCAACAATAGTATTCCAAGATTCCAGTCAGGAGTTCATAACAATAGTCCAGAATGTTTCATTATTTATGACAGCACCTTTTTCACAGCATCTTGCCACTTTGTACATAGGTCCACAATATGCTCTGCAAAGTCTGCACTGTTGCTGTATATGGTGGTGCAAAGCTGATTTTCAGCACCTATTGCTGCCAGAGTCAACACCATACTATAACCGTTGATAGGTGCCTTCCACACTTCAGCCACTAAGCCACCCATCCTGATCTCAAGACCAATGGAGTTTCTGCAGTTATTTACAATGAGGGAGAGTGTCCATGCATTTCACGCATTCCACTCTTCTATTGTGGGATAGGATGAAGACTAAGCTGTGGCATCCCCAGTCTTAGATGTGGTGTCACCACCAGCCCTTACTTCCTTTTGGTCCTCGGCTTTTTAAGCACTCTTGAGTTGACAGTGGTGCCATCCAAATACCCCCATCCACTGCAAGTCTACACAGCAATGAGAACCCTGTTATAGAATGCTGCAAAGTTCAATCCATTAAAATGGGCTCCCTTAAGAAAAGATTTGGCATAGCTGTGCTGCTAGAAAACATACTTCTATGGTAGTTTTGGTGGTAGTAGTATTAAGTGGGGCATAGTATGAGCACATTTTGTAAAAAAAAGGTTAGTCTTTTTACAGTGGAAAAGGCTAACAGGGGCCCAATAACCTGTAGAGTATGATGAATAAGTAAACCTCAGTTGTTCCACAGAATGTGATGAAACAGCTGAATTGACCTGTAGAGTACAATGAGTAAGTAAATTACTTTTAAGTGAGTAAAAGTGTGTGAAGTATTAAGTGATATGAAAACTCACCCTCAGTTGTTCCACAGAATGTGATGAAATGACTGAGGGTGGCAAAAAAATTCAAATATATTGATATCTAGAGTTTTAATAAAAATTTGATAACAAAGTAAAATAAAAGTAAAAAAAGGTGTGCCACCCAACTGGCAGCATGGCTTGGCTAGTTTGTCTGTAGTGATTAATCAGACTGAACCTTTTGTAGTGGATGATGAGACATCTCCCTCAATACCCAGGATACTGTTTCTCCATGCATAGCAGTTTTGGTTCTGAAGAGGTCTGCAGCCTTGCATGGTCAGTGGATGAAGACACATCACTCAGTTTGACATGAGTGAGTAGGTCAAATGGTGATAATGTCTGCACTGTGAAATCTTACAATCTGGCTGCACTATAAAAAACAGGTTGTCACATATGCAAAAACCACCATGTTCAATGGCTCAGGATTTGAGGAATTCATACTCAGCTGTTCATGCATCACTCTCAAGAAGGCTGGTGTACATGGGCTTCTCAATGCTCAGCTGTACATGCATCACTCTCAAGAAAGCTGGTGTACATGGGCTTCTCTTTCTTTTCTTGGATGTGGATGTGGCCAGTTTTTTGTTCTGTGCTGCCCTTAGCAGGGTTTGCATTTGTGTTTTGTCAACAGTTCACTTTACATGTGCAGTAAATGCCAGGCTCTTATGCCTGCTAGAAAATTCTCTACTGCTGACTTGGAGTATGTCTCTGCTGAGGTTGCTATGAAGGCTTTTAGTATGTCATGAGTGATGGAAAACATGCTTTTTCTGGCATATTTCTGAAATCACAAAACACTTGAAATAATAGTAAACCTATGCCATAGGTTTCCTTTATGGATTTGGCCCATGCCATGTTTATTACTGAGAATACTCTTCTTTCATCTTCCTCTGGTGCAGTGTTGTCTCTTACTCTACTGCATTGCAATTGAACTGGCTTTCACCATCTAATTTTTTCCCTAGCTATGACATGAAATCTTAGTGGAAACCATGCTGGCATCAGGCCCTTGAAGAATGGTATAGGCTTTTGCTTTTTTGACAGCTGATCTGCCTTCAACATAGTTCCTTTTCACTGTTCATTCCTGCCAAAACTCAGTATAATACTGCCACTGGTCAACTTGTTGGCTGTTGACTTTGTTTTAGGCCCTTTGTCATAGATGTTCCCCTCTCAACTTTTGTTGATTGTTTCTTTTGGTGTGCATGTTTCCCATTTTCCTGATATGGCCAATGGTTCATCAAAATTAAGCACATGTTCAGAGACTTCTGGTAGAATGGAAATGGTTGATAGCATGAAGCTTTGATCTGGATGTTTTTCTCTAGATGGGCCATCAGCTGGGTTAGACTTACTAAGCATATTAAGACATTGTACTGCTCACACAACTTGTGGACTTGTTTAAATATTCATTGATGCATTTGTGCTGGCTTCTACCAACCCACCAGCTTTCCACAATGTCTCTGTTATTGCTGAAGACCTTAATACACATCTCTTGACCTCCTGCATAGACAACTATAAAGACAAGGAAGAAAAAAAGCCATGGCTTTTGCCTAGCTAATGTCCTTCCCCTCACTTTTCCACCCAGGTTTGAGCTTCCATGCTCTCCAGTATTTCCTGATAGTAATTCCAATGCCAGTTGCTGAATTTGCATTGAAAAGGCCTGGATGTCAAAGTGTGGTCTTGGTTCCAATATTGGTCTTGCCATTGACTGACAAAGTATTCACTTCCACCAGAGTAGATCTTGTGCTGTTTTCCTTGGAGATCCCAAGCATGAAAGAATAGTCATGGAAGACTTCTACAAGAGTCTCCAAACTGATGAGAAAAGCTCTGCCTCAAGGAACTATGTAGTATGAATCTAGCAGTTTTTCAAACAAATTTTAAGCTCCTTTGAAGGTGTGACTTCAAGACTTTTTTCACTCAGCAATTTCTTGCAAGTATTTTTCTCTTTTATGCTTTGAAAGGCTAATTTGATGGTGCTCAATGTTTCAACTAAATCTGATGTATTATACTGTGCTTTCAAAAAGAATGTCTTTTTTTTCTCTTCCAAAGGATGCCCAACTTCTCAGATATTGCATCAATGCCTTGAGTTGCATAAGTGTATAACTGATTTTCTCTGACCTTGGTGAAGAGCATGATAGATCAAGAATAGAGGTGGACATATCCTCATTATATTCATTCTGCTCATCTGTAAAAATTCTTCTTCCTTGATACCAGATATGCTCCTCTTTATGCATTCTTTCTTCTCCTTCATGTGTTGCCTCTTTCCACTCTTCTTGAGATGCATTGTATCTTGAGAGAAACTCTCATTTGATGTAGAAGAATATGTGGTTGTCAACCCACTTAGACACTAGCCCCATCTCATTTGCTCTAATAATCTGTGTTCCTGCATCTCCCATGACTCTATAGCACCTGCAACCTGACCCCAGTCCAAAACAATTTATAGTGCCAATTGTGTAAAAATTAGACTCTCACAACTACACCACAACTCCTGGCTACTGTGAAGGCTTGATGGAGACTGTGTGATAGGCTTCTTTAATATCTCAAATTGCTGCTTGTGAGGTTGAAAGTAGTCTGGAAATAAGCAAATACATGCTGTCAAATGTTCCACAGATGCAGGGGAACTGCACCAAGTCAATTATGCTATTAATAGATTGTGCAGAATTGTCAGGAGTAGATGTATATAGATACAAGAGATCCTGTATAAGCCAGAATTTTCTGGGCTTGTTTGGCTTCAGAATAATGCTGAGTGGGGATGTCTGAAACTGTCTGATGGCCCCCTCTACTTCTCCCTTGTATAAAAACCAAGATATTTTTCTTTGACAAACTCTGTTTTGACAATCTATTGAATTCAGTAGACTGTTCATAAATGGACTCTTTGTTGAGTGGAGTAAAGGTTTGCAATATGGGAAAATCCCTTGATGATGAGATCAGTACTGCTACAAATATAGATACTAACCCAGAATATGCATTGGGCATGCTAAGTTATGAGGAGTTCTGGACAGGGTCACAGAAAATGCACCAAGGAGTATGGAGAGTGTAGCAAGTGTATGCAGCAAGCCAAATATGTAGCAGGGTATGTAGTAAGCCAAGTGTATGTGACAAGCATATGGGTGCACTAAACTTATAAATATTTTTCCAATACAAGTTATTAGTGAAGTTATAAGTGTTTTAGTGTTTTTGAAGAATTTTAAGAGAATAGCTTAGCAAATTTCAAGCATAAATGCCTTGCTATAGTTGCAAAGGTGCGCATAGTACTGAGAGCACCAATGATAATAATATAAACACATAGAGAAATGATCAAGGAAGTGTAGCAAGGGGTGTGAGCTAAAAAAATGTAGTAAAGATGCATAACAAGGATAATGTTGGTGACTTAAAACCAAGATGTGCCAAAAGAAATCTAAAGTGTGGAGTGATCAAAGGGGACTGGATTTGATGCTACTACTGACAAAAAGTAAGTATTTATACTAATAAAAGTTCACTGTTGCCAATGCTTTGCTAAGCAGTGCTAAAGGATGGTGAACTGGTAAGAATGTAAAAGAATGCCATGAATTAAACTATTTAATGTAAAGTCCACAATCAAGCTGTCCATAAAAAGTCAGCAAGTGGTGCCAAGTGATTTCAGGTGCTAAGGTGAAAAGCCAAGCTGTCTGTCAGGAAAAAACTTCATCACTCCATACTGCTAAGCACTGCCATTGCTAAAGAACATCAGTTTTTATCATTTCGATATCATCTGTCACCTGTCCATCTATCCATCTGTCACCTGTCCATCTATCCATCATTGGTGCTATCATTGATGGAAGAAGCTCATTGCCATGCATGGCCATCAGATGCTGCTTATAATAGTCTGATCACATGTGCTAAGGTGCCTTTTCTTTCTGTGACCTATATTTGCAACCTATCTCATGTGCCATACCATATGATTGGTGCACTTAGCCCTGATAGAGGCTTATCACCCTGCATCAAAGCTGAATTCAAGATCTTGTGCAAGCTTAGGAAATAAATGTGCAATATTTGCCTTGTTGATAAGTTCTACATTTCAGGCTTTGGGCTTATACAGATAAAGTGTTTGTGCAAAACTGCATCTTTGAGCTTTGTAATCCTTCTTACTGCATCCTGAGCCCTCATGCTTGTAATTATGTGGCATGATTCAGCACCCTGGGCTTCTGCCAATCAGTACACAGTTCTTTCCCTTCAGGATTGATAAGACATTTGTTCTTGTTTCTTGCAACATGGGATTTCTGGCCACTCCATAGGTCTCTCATGGTGCAGTGCCAAATGTCATGCATATGTCAACCTAGACAAAATTTTTGTCCATGTGCAATGCTAGTGATGCATCATCAAAGCATCCCAACCAACTGAAACATGCCATATTTATATACATATGTTTTCATGAAGTATGAGTTTAATGCAAAAAAGGCAGGATGCCCATGATGATTTGCCAAAGCATCACATCCCCAAAAATTTTGCAGAATAAAGCAATAGTGCACCCATCATATAAGATGGATATGCTGACAAAATAAATTGCTATATGCAAATGAATAAAGTATAGCCATGGCACCATTCCAAAGTGTGCAGGAATTCAGTGCACATGGCCTATAATGATGATTCAATGCATGATTTAGGTGGTGAAACCATGAGACAGAAGTGAAAATGAGGGTTTTACTCTGGTTAGCTTGATACTCCTCCTGGGCTAGACAAAAAAAACTCACCACAATCATGGCACTCCTTTTAGTGTCTGTGTTTCACATATTGGGTAGAACCTCCACTGCCCATTCACTAGTCATTTTCTCTCTTCTGTGTCTAATGGCATCACTCATGAATAGAAACAATCCCAAAACCATACACCATCACTTACTGGAATGCCATGCACATGGAGCACACAGAACTGACCTCTCAAGACCAAAAGCCCTGAGCACTCTACTAAATGACCCCAATGCCATTGAGATCCTATTCATGTACATGAATGTAACAAGGAGATTTGAGAGACCTAGCAATCACGACAGACAAAGAAGCCAGCTGATAGAGACCTTAGCAGCATATAACATTATTACTCCCTACTCTATTCTAACTTTACAGATATCTGATGCCCCAAGAAGCATAACACAAACATAAGCCCAACTCCAGGCACAAACATTACAAAGGTTTGGAAGACTTACTAATGACAGGAGAGGTACATACAAGATGTAAAGCAGCAGCAGACCCCAACATAGGGCATAGCCCCAACAAGTCTAGGAGAAAAAAAAAGTTTGGTATGCTCAGCCCAGCTAAAGACTTATCAGCACATAAATCCACAGAGACCTACCATGCTGGCAGCAAATGTGTGAGTAGATAGGTGTGGGGTGAATTTATGACCAATTGCTCATTTCCAGATGCCCACCCTGCATGCATTGAGGAAGTACTGGAGAATGACTAGAGGCCAATAAGTTCTACATAATGTGGTAAGTAAAAATAAGTAGGTCCATAGCAATGCGCTCACTCAGAGTCTCAATACAATGGTAAGATGACTGAGGGGTGAGGCGCATTACGTGTGACTGTAGTGTAACTCAAAATAAGGTTTGACATAAAGTATAGTAAATGAAAGACATACCAGCCGACATGAATATGTGGCGGCGGCGGCGAAAAACCGAAAAACCGAAAAAGGCAATTATAACTGTAAACCAATAAATAAATAAAATTGGAAATAAACTGAAGCGCCCTGGAAATCGTTACTTAACAACCCCTCCTCACAATCTATGTCACTTGTATTTCTTCTCCGTTGTCCAAAGCTTTGAGGTGCGTTTATCTCGGTCAAAGCCTAACACTAATACACTCACGGTGCTCTGGACATGCTTGTCGCATCGCAACAGAAAGTACCGTGTAACATTAAGTAAAAAGAAGAAAGAAAGCTGGTCCGATTCCAGTTCCCTTGCATCTGATGCGAAACTCCCCCTTTACGACAGACTCGTGCCCGGTTGGGCGTAGCATCACAATCAAATGCACCAATTTTCCCAACCTTTCTAATCGCTAGGGAACAGAGCTACGAATGATCGACCTTCCTATATCTAACCCCACCTTAGAAGAGACTGGTAGATATGTATATGCCGTTTAATTCCAAGCCGACTGAGCGTAGATACCGAGAACTTCGCTTGCAAGTACGGGACTGTAAAGGACAGCATCTGCCGTGGTATAAACCTTATCCGTCTGGAGAGTATTAAGGATTCGGATCAACTCTGACTCAATGAAGTTAACGAAGACCAGATCGATAGGAGTATCGTCCGAAACGGCCGGGGAATTGGAAGCAATGAAGCCGGGCGCATCAAAGAAGGGTAGAGGGGCATGAAGTGTATCGTCACCAACGCCAGGACAAGACTAATAACTCAGATTGGATGAACATCAAAGAAAGGGAATAAATAGACTTACATCGGTCGTGACATAACCAAGAGTGAGGTTTTGCGCTGCGCGCTTCTCGGCGCCGTGGCGTCTGTCCATACCCCAAAGCCACTGCCTATACCTTTTGTCAACATTTCCTAATCCATACTCAGTCGCCTCCCTCTCTTCGATTAAGCTCCTCCTGGTCCCAGCACCGGGATTATTCAAGGAATCAAAAACTGCTGTCGCTACGGAAAGCTTGATGTCAGGGATGTACAGGAATTGATCAGCGAAGGGAGAGGCAGTTAATTGATCATTCTTAGTGAATGGACCAGCATAGATGTCGAATCGCAGAGAACCAGAATTGGTGATAATCAAGTTAGGAATCGAAGCACGGCTGTTGTTGACGGCAAGAGCAACAGGGAGAGCCTTTGGGGAAAGAGAATCATCAAGCCAGTATTGACCATACTACGTTTATGACTCACGTCTGCGGCAAAGAGGCTCAACGCTGAGCCCTCAGATGGGAAAGGATCCCTGTGACGCATTTAAGCTAAGCAAAAAGGCAGTGTACGGTGCGTACCGGCTGATAGTGTAATCGCGTGGGGCAGTTCCAAACAGGAAGTCAAGATTAAAAGTAGTTACTAGTGCCTTGAGGCCAGCAGTAATCGACTGTCCAGACTCGGTATCAAATGCAGTTTTGTCCTTTCTTGTGTGATACTTGTTGACGAGTCAAGACAGTAAAATACGTAAATAACGAATTACTCACCTCGTAGGTCACACGGTTAGGATCCAAGTACCTGCGAGAAAATTTGATATCTTTAGGTTTTGACTTAGAGTTCTTTTCATCAGGGTGATCATCCAGTTTCGCAGCTACAAAGGAACATTCAGCAGGTAGATGGAACAAGAAGGGCTTTTTACATACACATCCAACCTACAAAGATGGGAGGGTGGTTTAATGTTCGGTCCATAAATTTATGGCAGTATCATACCGACAGTCTCCATATAACGTCCACTTTCAAGTGACATCGAACGACCGTCCAGTTGCACTAGAATAACGTCACCATGTTGTGCTGGTCGGCAAAGTTATCGACGTACCGCAGTCACGAATATGGGTGTGGCCTATATAGCATTAGGAAACCTAGGTCTACGAACGATATTATACATACCACCGAGGATGAGGATGGGTGTATAAGGGTGAACAGCACGAACGGCGTTGAACACAAGGGGCCCTGAGTGTTCTTTCTATGTATGCAATGAACCTCACAAGAGACGTACAGTTATCTCTTTGGACGGGCATGTGACTTTGAATCGATCAGCATTCGGAAAAAAGTAGCAAAAACAAGACCCACCCAACGAGTACGAACAAGTCCGGCTCTTCCTTTATAGCTTCAGCAAACTGGACCAGAGATTATGACCCTAAAGGAAACATCAAAAGCTCCTGGACGTCCGTACCCATTGTTCCTTAACCATGTCTTCTACCTTCTGCACAGTGGTGTTGGCATCGTTCCCAGTGAAATCATAAAGGACGCCTAAAGACGTAATCTGACGACCTCTGCAAGCGAATTGTCAGGAGGGCGGCGCTGAAGTACAGAGGGTCACTCATACTTCCTAGTCTTGAACTTGACAAACCGCTCTGCGATTTACACGTCAGTGTTTCAGATGGATTGGCCAAGGGATAGTATATCTACCGCCGACGGGGACACTAACG
This sequence comes from Termitomyces sp. T70a, assembly GCA_017657195.1. NCBI lineage: Eukaryota > Fungi > Basidiomycota > Agaricomycetes > Agaricales > Lyophyllaceae > Termitomyces > Termitomyces sp. T70a. Next base: position 9,939 of record JAGGAT010000231.1, read on the forward strand.
ATGTTACCGCGCTCATCGGGGAGGGTGATGTTCACGTTGGAGGAAAGGTAACGTCCCTTGAACTTCGGAGCAAAATTTAAATGCCTTGTGACATGCTATATGTAAGGGGATTGGCAAGGAGTGTGTGTAAAAGCTTACATATCCAACGTATTCTCGTAGATATACAGTTCATGGCTGAAATGAATGCATATGAGGAAGCTAACCGGTAAGGGAGATTAAACGGTACTACATACTTGCCTATCGCAAGCAGGTCGTATGGTAACTGGGAGAAGAATTTGTTCGCCTAACAGTGGAAAAAGTGTCAGTTACTCTGACTGTACACGTCATTACGTACAGCGTGCGCATCGACGCCACCGGGAGGGAACCCGTCAGTCAAACCAGTACCTAGTATAACGAACTGTAAGTGAGGTGAAGAATGAACCGCCTTCCCCTTCTCACCGTCGTGAAGATCACCAGAGTCAATCAACAACAAGTCGACGTCCTTTTGCTAGTTGGATCATCCGCGTCGGTAAACTCAAAGGGGAAATGACAACTGAATTGACTCACAATAGCAAGTTCTTTCATATGAGCAACGAACGAGGCGAACTCTCCCAAATCGCCACTTTTAATGACGCGTCGGTTAGAGCTTCTGGATCCATTCCTCTCCCTCCTATCCACTCACCTGTAGTTTGGTTCAGGAAAAGTCGACTTCTGGTGTCCGAGCAACCATCCGTGTGAATCCGTGGTATGTATGATGTTAATGTCACCCCATTCCAGAGGACGCGAGGGAGGTGTGATGATGGAGGGGACATTCGAACGACGAGCAGAGGGATGATCGTGGTGTCCGTCGGTGCAAGCGTACGCTGCCGCGATAGTTGAGAGAATTCGTAAAACAACCGCAGACTTCATGCTGAGGTGGTCAGAAGCAGTGTCACAGGCTCTGCGAGCATTATTCATATGCAAAGTGACCTTTGTCCCGCATGGAACCACAATCGCAAGCTAAATTTAACACGGCATGATGGCGAAACCTTAAACAGAGCGAGCAAGTAGGATTTTTTTCGGGATATTGTTTTAGGGGACGGAAGCAGCAATACTCTTGGAAGTACAAGAAGTTCTACATGTTAGAACACCGTAAACTCCTGACCATGCCAATGAACGGAGACAGGAAGAGGTCACCACGTGCATAAGGCCACGTTGGTCAAAGGAACGCACCGTGAGTAAGTCGATAAAAGGAAACATGAGTTACTGTATGGGAAGGGGTGTACATTCGTCTGCGGAACACAAAGAAGCTTGTGTGTTCCCCATGATCATCGAAATAAGTATCAAACTGTCAATGGTCAAGTGTAACCAAAGACGGATGGATAGGAGTGCGAGCTGGTGCGACTGCGACTTCGAAAGTGACTCAAACCCTCAGTATTTTTCGAATGCAGTTGAAGGTGGATTTGTGAAGACGCGCTGGACAAAGTATCGAACAAATTGTGGCGTCTTTTTCTCTTGAAATCATGATTTGATCAACGGGCGCACTGATTTGAGGAACAGACTCTCAGGACGACATTTACGAGGTCTCTCAGTAACATCTCAAGGCGGACGGCTAAACGCGCAATTGTCGAATAATGTCCGCTAACCCATGCGAGCAGACACCACTAGTGGGGTTTGATAGCCTCGACTGTGAGAGCAAACACCTCAGATAGTCCAATGGACGAACGTATAGCGGAATTGCGAGGGCGCATCCATTGTAGCAAAACCCTGGGCCGTCCATGAACTAGAAGGAAATGCTATGGGTCGAGAGAATCGTTGTTCGTGACTGAGGCACTGCGAGTCGACACTCTGCGACGCCGACTCCCCTTTCACTGAAGCTCGGCTCGAGAAAGATGAGTGAGAGTAGTTGTATACTGGTACAATACTATAACACAATGTATCAAAATAAAACAAGTACATGATCCAATTTATGTCCAACATAAAGTACAACACTTGAGATAGATAGCTTGAGTATACAAATTCGACATCAAAAGAGAGATCAAAAAACAAAAAACAATCACGACGACGACGACGATGGAAAAGAGACCAGTCAGAGAATGATGTGATGAAGATCAAGACGGGAGGAGGTAGATATGAAGAGTGGAAGTATAAGAGATTGGATGATACCTTTGGTTTTGATAAAAAAAAAATAAGGTAGATGGCCGGTGGAGGGGTTGTCGAACATGTGCAACAGTGGAGTTGGACGCAGATGAAGAAGTATGACCGCCGGGGTCCAAGCGAGTGTCCAGATCAAAAAAAGGAATGAAATGGCAGATTGGGTGGAGATCGCAAAAGAGGGGGAGGAGTTAGCCCTCACACGAACCCTGCTCCCTGTTGTCGTTTCCTACCCCTCTCGCTCCACCCGGGGCCTCTCGACACCCCATCATGCAAATCAATCGGTGAAGTCCAATGAATTACCTTTACGAAACACAAAAGGATTGGAAGAGATCGGAAAAACACATGCACATCAGCCTCGGCGGGGCATGAACGAGAAACTGAAACACATACATAAGGATGCAAAGCACTCTCCTCTACACACCGTTCCCTCCTCTCTCTCCCCCTCGCACGTACCCTTTGTCTCTCCAAAACACGATCCAGCATCGCTTCATGGCCCCCTCCCAACCCCTCTCCTCCTCTTTGATCCCCTCCGAGGTCTCTCTCCTGTATCGCATGTGCAAGCTCTTGTGCAGGACCAACAAGCGGTCCGCTTCTATCAAGTAGAAACGGTCCACCCAAATGGTGCCGCCGTCTCTTTACGGTCGATACGCGGTGTGCCTCTCGTTGGCAGCGCGCTCGGGGACTCGGCGGTGTAGGTGACTTTATTTCTAACTGTGCAGGCTGCTGCTGCTCTACTCCTTCTGACTGCTCTACGGCATCTTGCTCCACGTCCTCATCCCCGCGCATCGGTTGCGCCTCCGAAGGGGACGTAGCGTTCGCGCTCGGAGCCTCAACTTGAATGAGACTCAGACTCCTGCGTTGCTGTTCTCTATTTTCCTCCCTCCCATGTATCTGTGCTTGGCGTCCCCAGCCCATACTCGCGCGTGTAGGTGTAGATGGGTATGGGTGCACACTCAGTCTTCCCTCCAACCGTCCACCAGGACCGGGACCGGGACCCCGTTCCCACACTGTATCATCTGACGACACGGCCGCCAGGACATTCCCCTCTTCTCCCTGCCCTTGTTCCCCATACAGCCGCGGGTGTATTCGAGGAAATGGGCTGGTGTCTGGATCATACCCACCGTCTCCACTCGTCTGCGCGGATTGTAAAGACATAGGTGACACCAAGCTTGCCTCAGGTTCTTCCCCTTCCCCGTCGTGTGTTTCAGGGTACACATAAAACTCTTCTGCTGCATCCTCATACTCTTCCAGCTGAAGAGGTCCAGATGCAAACGGCTTTAGCTCCCCGGTTTCGTGGTAGTTGTCGTGATATTGGTACATTGGAAGATAGTTTGAGTTGATCCCTGGGACCCCAATTGAGACCCCAATTGAGCCGGAGTGGGAGGGGGAGGAGGAAGAAGCTTTTGTTTTGTACCCTGCTTCGCGGGTTATCGAACGGGGAAAGAAGATCTAGATAGACGAGGTGGAGTGAGATGGGAGGGAGGAGGTAGAGTAAATAACAAGTGACATACAAGGAGAGTAATTGCGCTGGACACTGTGCATCCAACCGCGCCCATCATTAGAAGAAAGTCTACATAGAAAATTGTCATATTCGAATGGGTTTGGAAATTAAAAACGGGATCATTACCAGACGCAAAACTACACACGAAGGCGATCAGTCAAAGAATGATAAGTAGGAAAATCAACTCACGGATCGTTAAGGATAGGATGGTTACCCTCATGCAAGGCGTCAATAGCAATGACCATAAGCGGTAACGTGAACAAAAAGCGAAAAGCCACGCGGATGCGCTGTAACAAAAAGGATACCAATTACGTGGTATAGACGTCACAAACATAATAAATGAGAGAAGCACAATTGACGCACATTTAGCTGATAAAACATTGCAAGCCTGACCACGACATCCGGCTCCGCGCCTTCCGCTTTTACATATGTAATGAACCATGGGAATCGGGCGAGAACATAGAGGAAACAAAGCGTGGTCGTCGTGCCTACCACAGAGCCCACGAGGAATACATAGGCAAGGCACTGTTATCTAATGGCATCAGAATTTGTTGCGTCACCATGTGGGGGGCGGGGACTCACAGTATCAATGTTAAATCTTGTAGCGAGGACAGTGATGGGCATACCGGCAACTGTAAAAATGCTGCCGAAAGTCCAGAGGCGGAACTCCCAACTCTTGAACCACTCCCGCTTGTCTGGACCCTGCGTAAGGAGGAACACCCAAAATGTGAGTTCTTCAAGATGGGTGACACTTGAAGAACGGGGTAAACGTTAGTCAGCACGGAAAGAGTGCGGTAAAGACGCACTGTTCTAAAGACCAGGCAACACTTAGAATAAAATCAAGAGGGAGAACCCAACGCCGACTTGGATAAGTCCACAACGAGAAGGGAAGAGGTGTTACTGCAGGAGTGAATGGTTGGGGACATGATGATGGCAACAATAGAACATACTGGTGCCATCAGGAGTAATCACAAAGCCTAGCGACGTCAGCTCGGGCATCCGAGATCAACAAGCAGCATAGCATACCTTCTCGGAACTTGAGAGCAGTTATGGCGACACTGAAAACAACAAGAAGAGGGAGAGTAGCGAGGTATGAATAACTAACTGCTGGTTAAGTATATGTTTAGAGGAGAAGTAGAAGGCATACGTCATGACGCGCTTGAATGCACCAGGCTGGCGGCCAGCATTCCAGCGCAGACAACCGAAGCGGTCATAGCACCATAAATGGAGCAGCAGAAAGACAAGGTACTTAGCAGGAGTTAGCAGGAGTTAGCGCACGTTTTGCCGATAAATCCAGACTCACTATAGACGATAGAATAGCCCAGAGGAGGTATGCAGTCGGAGAACCATTGGACATGGGGTATAAGAGTGTGGGGTAACCAGGAGAGCGGACTTGTACATTGTAATGACACCGAGATCACAAATTCCTGATCAAATCAAACGATCCCACACCCAACGTGTCCGTGACAGCCATGCCCACTGACATGAACCTCTCTCTCTACTCCCTCGACGCCTTCATCATCCTTGACACAGAGGGGAACCGCGTCCTCGCAAAGTACTACCACCCGAAAGCACATCCAAACGGCCAGCCCACCGCCCTCCGCACCTTGAAGGACCAGCGCGCGTTCGAGAAGGGCCTATGGCAAAAGACGAAACAGCCTGCGAAGGACATCATTCTGTATGATGGGAAACTTGCCGTATACCGACACTCGCTCGACATCGTCATGTACTTCATCGCTGGTCCCGCAGAGAACGAATTGCTTATTTCTGTCGCCCTCAATTGCTTCTACGATGCTCTGGCCATGCTACTTCGAAATCCGCTGGAGAAGCGGGGAATTATGGAGAATCTAGACCTTGTACTGCTATGTCATGACGAGACTATTGAAGACGGGTGCGTTTGTGCCAAGCCAATAGTTGTTGCAGACGCTAATGGCTCAATCCGAACAGCATCATCTTCGACACAGATTCTGCTTCTATCGCGTCGCGCGTTACACGTGCACGCCCGGACACCACGGAGATCGTCATCAATGAGCAGTCTATTCTCAGCGCTTACCAAACCATGAAGCAGAAAATGCAGCGCATAGGTCAGCTATAGCGGTTGATAGAGGCTCAGTTGGGAGATATTCAAGTATATGGACATTGATCCGTCTGTCATGCACGATGTCGTTGCCGTCACCAGGACTATTACAACAATCATTGAGCATTGTTCCTTTTTTCATTCTATGTTTCAAACCCGTTCTTCAGGTATTTTGCTTCTTCGCAGGATTGTAGACTGATATACGGCAATTATAATTTCTGATTCGATTTACAAGAAGCCACCAGTGGTGCCCATGATAGTCTGCGCTATCCTCTCCATCCCAGATGCAAATTACAGTGCCATTTATCCACGTCAAAAACAAAAAAAATACACAATCCCACAATGACATAGGACGCTTGTCAACCTTGAGTTTTTCAGGTGTCACAAAACAAACCACAAAACAAACCAATATCATTTTCTTCCAAACCAATATCAACTTACGATTCTAGCTCCTACTGACTTAACAGGTTCTCGGTGAGGTTTCTTAGATGGTCCCGTATCAGGGGCCGGTGTCTTGCAATTTTCGCCTGGTCGAAGTTGAATCTTTTGAAGAATGTTGAACTCGTTCACAGTCTAAAGATCCCGCTGATAGATAGCATCCTTGTTTTATAATGGCTTATCCGAAAAGCCAATAACCCGCCAGTCGGTTCCATACTTTCCTTCTCTGCTTATCGGATCTTGGCGAAATTTTCGTCTTTGAGTGTGGTCAATTGGCGTCGGTGGGATGAAATCTCGATGTTGAGGTTAATGTGTCCTCATGTGGTCTTTTTATTGTTGGATTCAGTGGGTTGAGAAGGATTGTTCAGGAAACCAGCGTAATCGTCATCAGTCAGGAGCCTAGGCCGACATTTCCTCGTACCACTCAGCTTGTGCTTGTGCTCGAGTAAGCATATCCTTCCGTGGCACAAATTTCTTACGCCGTCGCAGAAATAGATTGGCTAACTTCAACATATCACCCAATGTGGAGGACATTCTCCGAGAAAAGATGCACGTTTGGCGATACCAAGAGAGACACCGAGTTGCTCAACGAGGCCCTTGATTTCACTCCCGCACGTGTCGTGATGGTTCGACGACGTTCTCATGTCTCTCAATTGGCCTTCAGTAGCAGTTTCTGTATCTGTCTTGAGTCTGAAGGTAATTCATAATGTCTCTAGAAGTGGTATTGGAGCGCAGAAAAAATTCGACAGACTCGAATGATGAGCCCGGAGCCGGATTGAACAAGGACATTGAACAACATTGAACAAGGACTCATTATGTCTAAAAATTCCACAGAATCTGGCTATTCTTCAAATGTCTCAGAATAGTTCAAATAACGTTTCCGTCTCATCACCGTCAGCCTCAAGAAGTCAATTCAAAATGCCACTCGAAACAGGAGGTTGTCTATCTTCATCTGTTCTCCTCTGGACAACACTACTACCTCCACACTTTTAATATGTCTCTCGACGATTATCTTGACCATTTATTCCTTATCCTTTCCTCCTTGTGGCTGCTGCTGAAGTACTTCCGCTCCCCAGCCCTGGACAATCTCCTATCTACTTCTCTGGCAATAGCAAAATCTTCCGGCTTATCGGTTTCGGACGTGCTTTGTATCTTTGGTGGCTTCTTGATTGGGCAGTACCTATTCCAACGTTTCCCGCCAGGTAACAAAGGTGTGCCCGTGAACTCTAGTCGTCACTTTAGAGAGGCTCGAGCCGTGGCTGACATCTTATATCTTGCAGTCGAGATTCCATCTATATCATGGTTCACACACCGCACATCCTTCTCATTCAATATCCTTGCTAATGCGGCTCGGGTCCCTCTCAACCTGCGAGATTTGACATCTCGATTGACTATTTATTGTCGAGGTACTTCATTCACTCAGTTTATGTCCCATTAATAACCTTTGAATCTAAGATTCAATAGTCCTGTTTCCTGTAAGAAAGCTCACCGCGTCGTCAATCAGAGAAATTGCATGTGCTGTGCTTTATGCCATCGTCATCCGGGATTCTCTTCCTTCGATGCTCGGTAACCTTGTGGCAACCGATACACTACAAAGGTGGATGTGTGACCTCGCGGGTCTTGTCACCTTCGTCGTTGCTCTTGTCCCTACGCTTTTTCCTGATGCCTCTCATGACTCTAATGTCGTCAACGACATATATTTGCAAGAGTCTGCCGAAGTCTCATTGCATGAGGAAAAGACTCTCATCCGAAGTCCCTCTTCCAAAAGTAAAAAGAAACAGATCATTCTTGTCGAAAAGTTACCTACTCCTACGCACGATCGAACTCATCGCCAGCCAGTACCCTCTCCCACTTCACCTCCTACTAGCTCGCCCAATACTGCACAAGACTGCATTAAGCCCGTGATCCCGTTTACCTCACACGACGCGAGAATAGCTGGTGCCAATTCTTGTGATACTCGGGATCGCCCTGACTCTTCCTCAATTCTTCAGGTATTCAGGCCGGTGGCTGACCGCGTCGTTCTTACTAGCATGAGCTTTTCCCGCATTCAGAGAACGCGTCGAGGCCCTTTACACGAGGTGATCGTCGAGCGCACTAGTGATCTGTGAGGGAAATCTAATGGGAAATCAGGACATGGAAATGATTTTGAACGACATATCTGGAGACGTTCCTCGGCCAACGAGACTTAGCGTCGTGAAGACCTAGTCGACAACAATACAAGTAGATATTATCACAGTAGACACGGCTTAGGAGCTTGTTTATTTTTCCAAGTTTGGATTCTTTCTATTTTTGCCAGGACAGCTATTTTTGAGAGAGGAATTGACTCGGAGATCATGTTGAGGGTAACAATCAATTCAAATTTAAAGCAGGTTTTCCAATACCCTGACTTCTGACTGGGAAGCTTGACAATCGACCATCATGCATCAGCGACGACGTTCATTCGTAGGTTAGAAACAAGTTTACGCAACAATCCTTCTCTTCTCGAACCCACCCACTCTCAATCTTCATCTCTTGTTAGTAAATTATATATCAACCTTGATATCTTTCTGGTAAATCATATACGATACGCTCAACGTTCAACATATATCATACATACTTACTATAGTAGATACACCATCTCATTCATTATCACTCCACATTCTGCCTCCATCCGTTCCCTGGGTGGCGAAATTCCTCAGAACACGGATGACCTCAGCCGACCGAAGAGAGCCTATGAGCGTCGTCGTCACTGATGGTCGATGTTCAAGCTCGAGCCGCTTAGGGGTCACGCGTTGTCACGCGTCAAATATGTCCTCACTCATTCCGTACCTCCCTTGCGAAAGACATGAAATTGTTTGTGCACCGAACACATTTGAACGATGAAGCGTTGAGCAACGAATCATCGTGTCCAAAATTTTTCCAGGATTTGGCTACTCTCTGAGTCTTCCAGAGGATTTCAAGTAAAGTCTCCATTTTGTTACATCGTCAGCCTCAAGAAGTCAAAATGCTACCCGAAACAGGAGGTTGTCTGTCTTCATCTGTTCTCTGGACAACACTACCTCCACACTTTTACTATGTCTCTCGACGATTATCTTGACCATTTACTCCTCATCCTTTCCTCCTTGTGGCTGCTGCTGAAGTACTTCCGCTCCCCAGCCCTGGACAATCTCCTATCTACTTCTCTGGCAATAGCAAAATCTTCCGGCTTATCGGTTTCGGACGTGCTTTGTATCTTTGGTGGCTTCTTGATTGGGCAGTACCTATTCCAACGTTTCCCGCCAGGTAACAAAGGTGTGCCCGTGAACTCTAGTCGTCACTTTAGAGAGGCTCGAGCCGTGGCTGACATCTTATATCTTGCAGTCGAGATTCCATCTATATCATGGTTCACACACCGCACATCCTTCTCATTCAATATCCTTGCTAATGCGGCTCGGGTCCCTCTCAACCTGCGAGATTTGACATCTCGATTGACTATTTATTGTCGAGGTACTTCATTCACTCAGTTTATGTCCCATTAATAACCTTTGAATCTAAGATTCAATAGTCCTGTTTCCTGTAAGAAAGCTCACCGCGTCGTCAATCAGAGAAATTGCATGTGCTGTGCTTTATGCCATCGTCATCCGGGATTCTCTTCCTTCGATGCTCGGTAACCTTGTGGCAACCGATACACTACAAAGGTGGATGTGTGACCTCGCGGGTCTTGTCACCTTCGTCGTTGCTCTTGTCCCTACGCTTTTTCCTGATGCCTCTCATGACTCTAATGTCGTCAACGACATATATTTGCAAGAGTCTGCCGAAGTCTCACTGCATGAGGAAAAGACTCTCATCCAGACTCCTTCTCCCAACCACAGGAAGAAATGGGTCATCCTTGTCAACAAGTTACCTACTCCTACACACGATCGAACTCATCGCCAGCCAGTACCCTCTCCCACTTCACCTTACAGCTCGCCCAATACCGCACAAGACCGCATTAGGCCCGTGATCCCGCTTACCTCACACGACGTGGGATTATCTGGTGCCAACTTTTGTAATACTCGGGAGCGCCCTATAGATGACTCTTTCTCGCATTTTGAGATATGCGGACCGGTGACTGACCGCGTCGTTCTTACTAGAATGAACTTACCTGCGTCCAGAGATTGCGTTGAGGGCACTTTGCCCGAGGTGATCGTGGAGCACGCTAGTGGTTTTTCTCTGGAAAATGACACATTCTCTCTCACTGCTCTACTTTCTGGCGAGCCGCAAAGTAATCTAATGGAAAATCAGGACATGGAAGTGATTCTGCAGGACATATCTGGAGATGGCGAATCTGAGTTCCTTTCTTTCATGCCAGAGGAACTCATGCTTAATGCATGCGTTTTGGACCGATCCTTGGCAGCGCCCGAAGAATCCGAAAAAGCTCTGGGTCAAACAAGTACTTTCAATTCTCCGTTAGCCTCACCCAAGAGCGAGGAAGTGTCCAATCCCATAATTTCTCTGGAAGAGCTCAGTGTCCAGGCTAAGTCTGTTTCAATAACGCAGCAGCACGATTGTGTCCCTTTGATCACCGTTAGCGCTATTGATGACTCATATGGAGCAAACGATACCTTCTCTCTCACGGACTTGCTTTCCTCATTTGCAAACAAAGAAGATAATCTGTTGAACGTTCAAGAGATGCGGGATGATCTAAAGAATCTCTCTATGTCTGAAGCACACGATTCTACTGCTTTGGCAACTGAGAAGGCTAAGCCCACCGAAGATTGCGCCGTTGCATATGCGGAGGAACGTCAAGCATCTGTGGCGCGCCGGAGTTCGAACGATAGTATCAGCAAGTTCGTTTCGAGCTCCAAGAAACAAGGACACAAGAGACAGCGTAGCTCAGATGATATCATCTACACGTCTTGCGGTCCTTTCAACATGGCTGAAATGCCCTATGAGCTATTCTCTCCTGCGTCGATGCGTGCTTCCGAAGTGGCTAGTTCTCTTCTTTCCAATGAAGGACGTATCAGATGCGCCGACTGGCGGGCTAGCGTATATCGGGGCGAGCAGCTACTTCGTGTTGAACAATTTGCCGAGGAAAATGATAAGGACCTAGCTGAATTTGACAAGATGCAAGCCACACTTCGAGCTCTGATGCGTGAACATGGACTGAAGACTTCGGCTACACCCCCTCGAATTCCGAGCGTCCAAATCATACAAGCTTCTCCGGACTCAGAAGCCGAGAAACGTATCCTTGACCAATCTCAAATCATTCGAAAGCCCTATCAGTTCCCGGCGTTCTTGGAGAAAGCAGCTCCTCTTACGATTGATTTCAACGCAGGTTCCTCTTCTCTCGCGGCTAGTGAGTCTGTAGACTCTATGTACGACCCCGACTTCCCTGGGCTTGACGGCAAACAAGCTAACAAATATCCGAAACTGAACTCAGACTGGCCTTCGGATTTTCCTACTGAGGCGGACACTTCGGACGAATGGAAGCTCACGCAAGAGATGATCGATTTTTGGGCAGCTCGCAAGGCGAAAATGGAGGCAGAAAATCCACCGCCGCCTGTGAAAATTGCCGATTTCTCCATGGAGGTTGACGATGGTGGAGAGAACGACCGAACCTTTGCTGACTTTGAGGACAGTGGGGAGTACAATTACGAGGACGAGCAATGTCTTCCTGGTAACTCCAGGCTTAAATGCTTGGGGTGGCGTTACGAAGTTATACCTATTTCGACGGAACCGCCTCAAGAACCTCGGGAACATCTCGTGGAGACTGTCGGAAACGCTATTCTTAATCAGATGTACTCGGTTTACTCGATGTACGGTCAAGGTCCGGATCCTATTGGGGAAACATCTCGGTCGCCCTCTCCCCCACCGTCTTCACCACCTAGAGTTGTTAGCCCGCTTCCTGCACCCGTTGTCGAGTCAGTCACTGCATCAGTCGATTCGACGAAGTCAGCACCACTGAGAAGGCAATCCACAAGTAAAGTGGCTCCTACCACTCGAGCCCTACGTCCCCGTCCATCTGCATCTGTCAAGACCGCTCCTCCCGAGCGAACAACTGTCCGACTTTCCGATCCCAACGTCCTACCGAAGCTTCGTCCACGCGCGTCCATCGCCACCTCGACCGCCACTGCCTCTCGCGCTACGATTGAGAAAAAAGTTGTTACAAAGCAATCACTCCCACCCCAAGCACCAAAAGCTGCACCGAGGCAGTCCGTCGCTCAGTCCAGTGTTGCACCGAGGGTACCTGTTTCTGGGACAACCAGACAATCTCTCGTGGTACCCAAGGCGGCTCAAAGACAGTCTTTCCCTCAGTCTGTCGCACCCTCCAGGCCCACCAGACAATCTCTCGTGGTTCCCAAGGTAGCTCCAAGACAGTCTCTTCCTCAACCGAATGCCGTGCCGAAGGTATCTGTCACACCTCCACGGACAACCAGACAATCACTCGCGGCGATAAAAGCAGCTCCAAGGCAGTCTCTTCCTCTGTCGAGTGTTGCGTCCAAGGTATCTGTCACACCTCCCCGAACAACCAGACAATCTCTCGCTATACCCAAGGCAGCTCCAAGGCAGTCTCTAGCTCAGGTGAGTGTTGCTCCTAGGGTGCCTGTTTCCGGGACAACCAGACAATCTCTCGTGGTGCCAAAGGCAGCTCCAAGGCAATCTCTTCCTCTGTCGAGTGTTGTGCCGAAGGTGTCTGTTGCGCCCTCCAGACCTACCAGACAATCTCTCGTGGTACCCAAGGTAGCTCCAAGGCAGTCTCTTCCTCAGTCGAGTGTTGCGCAGAAGGTATCCGTCGCACCTCCCAGGACAACCAGACAATCTCTTGCTATACCCAAGGCAGCTCCAAGGCAGTCTCTCTCTCAGGCGAGTGTTGCGCCGAGGGTGCCTGTTACCGGGACAACCAGACAATCTCTCGCGGTACCCAAGGCAGCTCCAAAGCAATCTCTCCACATTCCAGCACCGGCACCGAAACAAACCATCTCAGCGCAAGCAGACTCTATAACAACATCCACCCTCAAGTCTACCTCCCAAGCCCTACTCAAGTCTAAAACATCTCTTCCCGCCTCAGAAACTCAGACCCAGCCGAAGTCCCTCGTTGCGGTCAAACGTGTTCCCCTCGCCCCGATACAGACGAATGTCCTCCGTCCCTCTCTTCCTCCTACATCTACGACAGTTCTAACGCAGAAGTCCGCACCCAAGCTTCTTTCTCCCAAACGTATGTCTCTTGCCCCACCTCCGGCTCAGGTTGTGCCTGGAGATACACCGAAACGTTTAGCCTCTCGTCCATCTCTTACCCGCCCTCCTGCGCGTCGTACGACCATAGTTTCGCGGCGTTGATCCACTTTTCCATCTCTTTCCATCTATTGATACGTACATCATTCTTTTGAATACCTGTTCTCCCTTTATAGCTTCTTCCGGAATTCTATACCTATTCATCTGAATACCCATTTTGCATATACATTACAGATTAGGTACGTTTTATTTCCTTATGATTCGTACCGCCAGTCAAGTAGGCTTCTATTTTTTTTTTTTTTCAAATGAATACATCTATCTGCCGTGAGTTGTAATCGAAAGATTGTATGCTGAAATATTACAATAAACGATAGATCAATACTACCTATAGATACCTTTAGAACCTTCCACGAAACCCTCCTACGCTTTCTTCTCCAACTCTTTCCCCTTCTCCGACTCTTTCCCCTTCTCCAAGTCCTTCTCCAAGTCCTTCTCTTTCTTCCCTTGCATCTGCGTAAAAGCCTCCCACAATGACCCAGGCAACTCCTGCTGCGCCGCTGCCTGATCCTGCGCCAACAGCTTCTCCAAACTCTCCTTATTATCAGCAATATACTTCTGTTCCTCTCTATACTGCAACTGTGCCTCGTGCCTCTTCTGCTCCAGGTACGTCGGTGGGATCCCAGGGTGGGTCCTCGATACCAGATGTGAGGGCTGGGACGAGAGGCCAAAGAGGGAAGAGAAGGAAGATGTTTGGATACCTTTCTTCTTTTTCCATTCTTGGATATGTTTGGCTTTTTGTTCCGCCTCGTGTTTTGCGTACTCGACAGGGATGTTTTTGCCTTGGTAAGCTTGAAGGATGGGGCGGACGTCTGGTGGCTGGTAGATCGCGATGGCTATGCAAAGAGTGCCGATATTAGCTTTTGAATGAGGATGGAGACGGAGACGTACATTCAAGGAAGGGAATCATGGCAACGAGACCGTTATCCCTGGGGTCACCTTTCCACTTCGGGATGACGATGGCGTTCTCAGGGTGCGTGGAGACGTGTTCGGGGTCGGTGTCGAGTGATACGACTTTGGAGAGGTCACGATTCAAATAAGAGAGATCCTTGACGATCTTTCCGTTGATGGAGCGGGTGGCCTCACGGAAGAGGCGGTGAGTGATGAAGAAATTATATCGGTCGAGTTTTTCTAATATGGGAAGAGCAGTCTGGAAAATAATTTAGTCAATCGCAGGGCAAAAGTGGGAAATGAGGTGAGGGACGACAAACATAATAATTTTGTGTCGTAAATATCACAACTTCATAAAACTGTGAAATGTAGGCCAAGAAATAATCTACACCTGGCCGTTTCGCAGTTCTCCAACCATGCTGGCGCTGAAATTAAAAGTTAGGGACAAATCATTGTAGAATACGTCGAAATCACTAACGTCCCAAGTTGAAGTCACGAGAAGATCATCAATTGAAATAAGGAGAGTGTATGGCTTTTGCTGGGGTGGTGGATAAGGCGGTGGAAGGAGCTCAGGCCAGGCAGGTTTGTTGAAATACTAGACCGTGTGTCGGTACTGATAGCTAAAGACAGAACTTGGGCAAACGCACATCAAATATATCAATAAACCGTTCCTTTGTACGTCCCCACCGCGTTGAAGGTGCATTCTCAATCGTCTAGGTACAAGTAAAATGAAGTAAGACCTAGGTTCGACAAAATAGAAAACGTACCATCTTCTTCATCTTGAGCTCCTCCTCGTCCCATTCACGGCCCATATGTATAGTGTTTACAACAAGTCCAGCTGTCAGCATTGCCAAAACCACCCGACCAACAAACCTCCGCTGCCGTTCCGCACTCGACAGCGAACCCTTCGACGAGCGCGCACCAGTCGTTTGCTGCTGTTCCGAGGGTTCTGGCGGTGAAAAGTCCAAGCTTGGAAGACTCCCTGCAGCGAATGGCTTGACTGACTCAGGAGCTGGTGGGACGTCCGGTGCAGTGGATTTCGGCTGAGCTGGTGGAGGCTTTGAAGCTGGCGGAGGCGGTGGAGGTGGTGAAGTAGACGTTGCCTTCGACGACGTCGACGACTTTTTTGTCATGCATCGCACGGAATGGGCAACGGCACGACGAGGGACGCCGCGCGCTACGACGGCAAACATGTCTGGATGAATTTAAAAACGATAATTTTTTTTGGAAATCGTTTCGTTTTGCCATATTTGTCTCTACTAAATCAGCAACGTGTTAACTCTCCAAGTACGAAGTACTCAGCAACTCGAATCTTCTTTGACGCTGTCTGCTATTGGTTTAGAGATTATGGCAATGGTGTACTCTTGGACTTTCTCTCGCTAGCTTGACGGAGACACGATCAGATTCACTCGGTTCCAACAGAGTTTTCTAACTCTTGAATGATACTAGTTCTTTTCGTAAGCCTTGTAGTAGGCAATTCAAAAGCATCCGAACACTTGCACGACACTAAGTATGGCTTCCGAGCTGTTCAAATTGGCTCGGTCTCAATTACTCAATGATGTCTTGAGGACAGGATCAAATCTTATCGCAACAATGGCTCCTCCACATGTTGATTGATCCAAATGGAGTGAATCTTATCTTGTTCAAGCCGATTGAACCCTCATTTCCTAGGCCATTCACGAGAACCATGCTTCTTCATGCGCCTAGTCCGGCCTAATGCCCTGCATCAAAATGGCTGAAAAGTTTGAGAAGCTGTGTGCTTTTTGGTGCCCAAGTTATCGTTGACGCTGTCCCTAAACTGAGCCAAAGAAGTTCATCAAGATGAAAATAACTGTTGTCATTCGAATGATGTCTGCATTACCCACCGCGTATGCATGCAGCCATGGTCACGACCATAGCCATTCTCCTCGCTCGAGGTTACCCTCGATGGTTCCCTCACCTTCGCGTCCCCTCGAATGGGGTGATATCAACATCATCCATACCACCGATTCACATGGATGGCTACTAGGACACCAGAAAGCGTCATTCCCAGAACCGAACTACAGGTAGAGACGATAGCTCTTTCTCACCTCCTCTCCCTCTCTAATGCACAGATATTGATTGACTTGAAAGTGCTGACCTTGGAGAATTCGCGTCGTTCGTTACCCACATGAAAGAGATTGCTATTGTTTGTTCACCGTTGCATTGACCATGAGCAATACAGTATCCCTGATGCCGGATTATGACACAATTAGAAAAAGGACGTCGACTTGTTGCTGGTTGACTCTGGTGATCTACACGATGGTAAGGTGCCTACTGCTGGCCTCAGCAGCTCGCTATTGATTACAAATTACCTCAGGGACTGGTTTGACTGATGGAGACCCTGCTGACGGCGTGAATGGGCAAGAGGTCCAGTGATACATCTATCTCTACGCTATGGAGAATGCGTCTTACCCCTTTTGTAGGCGATTCCATTTTTTACCAAATTACCATACGACCTCCTGACCATCGGCAAGTACGTCGCAACAAAAAGGCCTCCGTAAAGCGGACCACTGATATTTTGATGTCATCTAGCCATGAATTGTACAATTACTCCGTTGCACTGGACGTGTAACTTGACATTTTTCTTTTATTATTGTGCGCGAAGCTCAACGTACATCTGTGTCCAGTCATCGCAACTTCGCTCCAAAATTTCATGGCCGTTACCTAACGTCGAATGCGGATATCATTCTTCCCGGGAGCAACACTAGTGTTCCCATTGGTAGTAGGTCTTTATGACCCACTTTACTCTCTCAGTTATCTCAATTACGTATGAAAGGTCGATACGCAAAGTTTAAAACTCGGAAGTATGTTTTCATACAGTTACGTCATTTGTAGTGTTAACCTTGTGCTGCCTCCTCAAGAGGTCGCAAAGTCACATCTCTTGGTGTTCTCTTTGATTTTACAGGAGGAGACAAAGGTACCTCGGTGCAGAAGGTGGCAGATATGGTCAACGAAAAATGGGTAGGACTCAGTTTTCACCTTCTGTTAGTGACCTTTGCAAATTTGACACAGTTCTCCGAGGCAATAAAGGAAGAACCTGACGTATTCTTGCTCGCTGGGTGAGTTGAGTCCTTCATTATTATAATGATCACCCGTGCATAACGGGATGCTAATCAGTTCATGTTAGTCACATGCCTATCTTGAAGGAAGACCCATTAGATAAATGTGCGTGCGTAGATACAATGAAACATAGTGACCACCTTTGTTGAAATTTTCACAGGGCCACTTGTGTTCAATGCTATTCGCGCGTTACACCCGTGTACACCCATTCTTATCCTCGGTGGTAGGTCATAGTCATCCTCGCCCCAAAGGTACTCTAAAGATGTCTCATCAATAGGACACACGCACATTCGTGATTGCAGTATGTGTGCTGTACTTCTTCGTGAATACAAATACTGACAGACCATTCTCCAGCTCAATACGATGGACGCTCAATGGCATTGCAGAGTGGACGTTACATGGAGACAGTAGGTACGTGTTACGCAACGTAGAACTCCCTTGGGTTGTGTCTGAACCCACATCTGTTCAGGATGGCTTTGTACGGCAATATTTTATTTTATTTCCTTGTGAGCGCTCAATCTCGGATCAATAGCCGCGAAATTGGATGGAAACACTAAGGAGTCGCGGGACTCCAAAGATATCGTGTTCTCTAGGAGGTACTTGGACCCTAACCGCGTCAGCTACGAGGTAGAAACACTTTTACTTTTGCTGTCCGCACTAAGAGAAAAGACTAGTATCACACAGGAATTAAAGATGCTAGTTTTGATACAACTTTAGGCACGTCCATCACAGGAGGCTTGAAGGCATTGGCGAAGAAGTTCGGTTTAAATTCTGTGTATGGAAGTGCCCCACGCGATTACACTCTGAACCAGTACGTAGCATGAATGCTTGCCTCAAGTCTTGCTGACATCTTCAAATTTCCATAGATCCCCTTATCCATCCGAGGGTTCACTACTGAGTCTTTACGCTGAGAAGGTAAGCAGCTCAGTGCCCAGTCACAACTTGGCTGTCGATACTTTACAACAGGTGCTTCCTTATGCCCTCGGCGTAGATAACATACGTAAAAACATCCCCAACTTGATCATCGTCAACTCATTCTCACAACGCTTCGATCTCTATTCTGGCCCGTTCACCAAGGACGACCAGATGACCCTGTCTTTTTACGCAGATCGTTTCCTTTATATCTCAGATGTTCGACTTTCTGATGCAAAGAAGGTCCTGTCTGCCTTGAATGATGGGTTACGTCCCCCAACGCTGAGGGATTTGGAAAGCCGAGAGCACGGGTCAAAGAAAGACGACCTACAATACGTCGATGAGAAATATAATGCGTGGTTGCGGGAAATGAGTGGACATATTGGCGTTGAAGAGTACGCGATGCGGAACCAGACGCCTGGGTATGTCACAAAAGACGTAAGTGCTTCGTCTTGCAGCATTGATTCTATCTGTTCATCATATGTCACTCAGTCATGCCCTGGTATTGGTGATGACATCCTTCATACGCCACTCGCGTACTACGACATTCCCAAGTACCTCCATTCCGTTTACCCCGATGTTCCCGAGAACGCGCCCATCGATCTTGTTTTCATCGATTATATAGCACCGCAAGTCGTGACGTTCCTTAACAGTATACCGACAGTCAAGCATCATGTCCTGTCCGACGTTGGGGTTTATAGTCCGGTCCTTGCAAATGAGGCGATCGGGATCTATGCTAAGGCGTATTGGAAATAAAATAAGGGGTTGTGGCTGCGATGTCGTCATCTTGCTGTCTGACCTCCCACCTGTTTGCCCTCCATTTCCATAATCTTTGTTTGTCGCTAACCCAGTTCAAAATAAAATATGAAACTTCCAGGTTCTGCTCAGTATCAAAGAAGGCCCATTTTCATCGCTGCTAGCAAACCCGTGGCTCAGGCATGGCATATATTTGTATGATAATATTCTCCACAAGTGAACGCTTCAATCCGCTCACCGTCACATGCCGCATTCATTTGGAGGAAACGGCTTGCCATCTGAGGGCACTCGAAAGAATCTCTTCTCGAGAGTCTCCGGGTTGATCCTGTCTCACTGTCTCAAGGCTGATCTTCTACCTTGGGAAACAGTGGGATAATGAATTCGAACTCCCTTAATGAACAATAGTCTAATTCTCGGATTATGAAAGTATGGGTTTCGGGTAAATAAAGAAGGCGAAATGCTGACACAGGAAGCGCTTCTGCGGGATCACAAGTCAAAGGTTACTCAACTTGGCCGAATACAGTCAAACCTCTTATAACCGATGGTCTCTCCGTGGACGCCAGTAGTATGGTTTTGGGGGTTATCGGTACAAGGCGGGTCATTGTAGGGTCTCTTCAGAGGCTTGTTTTCAGTTATTTATAGACTATATACATTAATGTTTCCGACGAATTAAGATTGGTAGACCAAAGGGACTGGAATTCCTCAAGGCACGTCTGACACCCAAAGCTTGCAAAAATACCTTCTAACTGTGAAAGGAGTTCATGCTTTAGTTCAAAGTGACTACATAAAATCAGCAGCAGATGCTATTCTGTGCTAGTGTGGCAGTGACAATCGACTCATGACATTTTGTGGGTTCCGGGACTTTTTCGTGGCAGTTCTTTCTACATTTTCACATCTTTGGTAGTATTGATGTGACATTACGGCAATACTGCTCATTTTTAAGTGAGCGAAACCAATTTTTTGGTTGTAAATCTATACTATTTGAGAAAATTACCGGTTATAACACCCTGGGACCCATCGGTTATCGGGTTTTCCCTGCGGACCAAGTCGGTGGACATCCAAAACCCATCGGTTTGAAGGGGTTATCGGATACAAGGGCCATCGGTTATAAGAGGTTCGACTGAAGTTTATTTTTCGAATATATGATGACGTTAACCTTCTTAATGAGAAGCAGTCCAGTGAACACAGTCGGGTCATGGAGTGGTGTGAACGGAGAAACGCGATTAGCCGCTGAAAAAAAAATGGAATACGGTGGTTTGGCAAAAGTAGGCGGCTGAGTACATATGTACATCAAATCCACCTTGGCGTTATCCGAAATGGTATCCGAGCTCAATGTAACCGTGTCCAGTTTGAGTCAGCCGACGTGAGGACGGGGGTATTCTGACCCGTGTCATAATCGATTCCACATTCTCAGTGTTGAGCTCTCAAATACCCCATGGAGAATCGTCATTATGAAGGGGCTCTTCGCCAGCGCGAAAGAATCGGAGGTAAAACTTGGGCTCCATTTTGTTTCCCTCCAAAACCCAATGGAGTGTTTTGGCTGCCTCGGTAGGAAATAGGGGGATGTCATGACATCACCAAAAAATAGCACAATTGGCGCCGAAGGCTCGCAACGAACACAAACGGCTGCGGAATGATTCTACTAAGATCAGGTCCAATGCGGTCGCACTCTATGAAATGAGACTTAGATATCGGGAATCAAGTTTGATGAAGCACGCACCTGAAAAGTGATTAAATATTTCGAGATGACCCTGGCAAGTGACGGATTATGCGTGCCCTACAATTGTTGTCGTAGATGCAGAACCTTGTATGCGTTGTATTGACTTCCATGATCGAATTGTTACAACGACGAGAATCCAAAGACACCCTTGGGCAAATGTGTGAGAACTATAAACGGATCAGTAAGAACATATGTAACATGCACAGTATCATCCCGTACCTTGTTTAGCGTTCCGCTCTTCATATGGGTCTTCGGACGAAGTCACCAATACATGCAGATGGAGTTCATCGAGTCTCATAAGTCCCAGTGTTAACCTGAGCAGCGTTGAAAATATGTGCTGAGTGACACCTGGTAGAGCAGGTGAGCTCTGATACATCGTGAATCGCTGTTTAAGGTTCTCGGTTTAGGAATAACGCCGTTGTTACAATCAAGGTTCTTAGCAATTCCGACGTTTAGGCCAAACACGATATTGAGTCCACGTGACTAGTTCTATACCATCCTACCTTCATGTTCTCCTGTTCCAGTGTCTGAAATGGCTCCTGCAGAGGTACCTCCGATGTTATCTTCAGGAACTTGAAGTCCTGGGATCCTGATGTGGTAGTACTGGTTATATTATGTCATGAAACAATGCAATAGCAAAGACATACAGCTGTAGTCGTTTTGACAGCATTCTTTCCTAAACTAGCGGGTTCAGGGCAAACACTTCAAGTGGTTTACTTGGGTCCGGGACTCAATCAACTTCCAGGGAATCTCCGTTGCCGCTATCGAAAGTGTCGATACACGAGCATGTACTCAGAAAGTTCAGCATACGAGAGTCTTGTGTTCGGCATTTTTTTATGATTTTGATGGCAGGGTGGTGTGCCAGGTCCTATCACATCAGTTCGAGTAACTTCTCTCCTTCCATGTCCGTTTACACTTAGACCAAATTATCCGGACCGCATTTGGATACTAAGGCACTAACCGCTTTTGTTGTCAAGCAAATCCATTCTCTTCGGCAATCCTGCTGTTTGTCTCAGCATAGCATTGTGGTATAAAACAATTAAAGCTCGTAGTTGGCTCACGTTGGTAGCCATCACTCTCCTGCCTCCCATTTACAGTTGATCGTTCTCATTGGTTAATCCTCGCGCGCCAGAACAACCAAGCCAACCATCCACACCAGTCATGCTCGCTGCCTCATCCATATACGAACACCCTGCGCTCTCTGATTCAGACATCTGGCCCATCTCAGACAAAAGTCCTCAATCTCTCAATTATGGTTCAACCAACTCCAACTATCGGACGAAGATCGCATGCGGCTTTCTGGGACTTGCTGCTGTTGCTGGTACGGTTGCGTATTTTGACTTCATTGTCGGTACGAGGTGCGTCGGTTAGCTTATCGCAAGCGTGGGGTTGAAAGACAACGGCTACAATAGAAAATCACTTCTGAGATGGCTATGATGCGGGCTCCTTTAGATAGGCGGAATCAGAAGAGGGGCGAAGCAGAGGCAATAGTCGTTGTTAGGCCGAGCCGTCACCTTCGTTTCAACTTCAAACTAGCTGCTACGTCTCCCTATTACGAATCCGCCTTTCATATTTTCCAGTTTCACCCAAACACCCACACACTATGTACAACCTTCTTTCACATTAAAGTTACAATCTGTACCACATCTGCACACACCATACTGCTGTATCCTACTTCTGCCCTTTTTCTCAGTCATTACGTTTATTTATTCTCCTTGTGGAATGTAATTTATAAACTTTGATTAATGCGTTGTGGACCACATATACAGTATCATAAGACAGCAGCCGATGTCTGAGAAGCAGAAAAACGTGGATGATTCGGCTCGCTAGTCCGGAGCCGGTGTTCAGATATAGTTTACAGGCCCCGACACGTCTTTAAGCTCCGCTCGGCTGTCAATCCCATCACATCAGCTTGATGATGACAACCTCCAAGGTCAGCCATCGCGAAGAGACTCAATGACTCTCTGTGCATTTACATCATCCAAGCCAAGCATTGTCCTTTAGTATACAATACACACATGAATATAAAACGCAGAAATGAGGGAAGGTTGTGCCGAAGTGGGGGCCTACTGCATGGTTAGCAGAGTACTTCTTACTAGAAGAAAGTAAAAGGGAGACTGATAGTGTATATGCTTCTTAACAGATGCCTACAAAGATGCTCCTTATCTGACTTATCTAGAAATTTTTGACACTGAACAGCCATGGGAGAGGGATCAGATAATTACGAAACAAAGATAACAGATCAATAATGGCAACACGTTTTTTTTTGATTTATCAATTCTGCAGCGAGTTTTTCAGAGAGGAACCATTTGCACAGCAGCACAGAGCTAAATTTATAACAGTAACTCTAATTTTTCTCCTATGCAGCAGTCAGCGACAAGCAAAGTGCTTTCAATATTAGATATTGAAGATTTGAGGTATCACACCCAGGCTGACATCAGAGGCGAAAGAGGAGGAGGAAGTTAGTGACAAAGAAGAACATGAACTTTCTAAACAGAAGCGTGCATACACAAAGAAAGCTTTGTATTCCTTTTCTGCACTAGCTATTCTTACCTTTATTACACCAACTACTTCAAGGACTACACCACAGCTCATGATGACAGCTTACAACCTTACAAATTCTTCATACCTGACGATGCAACTCCAAAAATGTGAAGCCCTTTTTCCTTAGATTTTCAGTCTCAAATTTGTATCCAGACAAATGATGTATTTTTTTGACAATTTTCTTATTGCTTACCTCTTTCTAATGCTAAGGACTACTCATACCTGCTTAAAGCAGTGTCCGAATGCAGAACTGAACTTGCAGTAAAAATAATCCTTGAGGAAAGCAAGTTCACACACTCGTTTGAGGTTCTTCCGAGGGTTACTGACCCTCGGGAAGCGGGGTGTGTCAGGCTGAGACAAGAGAAGACACCATCTTTGAAGGGGCTGGGAAGATCACTAGATCTAAAAATTTACGAGCACAAGAATTTTATTACGTCAAGCAAGCTAGCCATACTTTGGAAAGTACTTAGTCGGAGATGCACGGCATATTATACTGAATCGAGCCATAGTTAAGCGCGGAAGCAAAGGCTGTAAACTACAAAGAACATGCCGGGGCCTCGGAGACTTGCTTTCCATATCAAAGAGTAACGAAATTGCTTGGGAACACATGGCGTCCACGCTGTCTTCGCTTTTCATCGAGCAGCTCGCCACTCCACCATCCATCCTCTGGTGTATGAGTGACAGCAATAATATCCCCTGCTTGGAAGTCGAACTCCTCGTTAATCACTGCGGTGTAGTCATACAGCGCTTTCACTGTAAATTTTGAGTATCAAATGTTTAAGGAATAAAACACAGGTTGGAAAAGAGTCAATACACACCGTAGAACAAAATCTGACGTCCATCCTCCGTAAACTCTGTTGTCAACGGCTGGGGCGATTGAGCCCCCGGCTTGAATAACGGAGACACACTGATGGGTCCGTCCTCGTTCTCGCTGGTATTGACACCACTATTGCTCTCTACGCTCGCAGAAGGTGCAGAAGCTGGCTCACTCGAGGTAAGGTCGGATGAGGATTGAGCTTGCGCAGAGGCGGAAGAATGGACTGGTACAAAGAGTTCTGCTGAGTGGCCGTAATCGGTGGAAGAAGAGTCGGCGACTGCTACGTTGGACATGATGGCAGATGGTGAAGGCGAGAGAACTGAGCTGTCCACACAGCCGGATTGTTTTTGTTGCACAGCAGTGCCTTGTACCGAATGATTCGATGAGTGGCTGAATTTCCCACCTATGTGATCACAAGCAAGATAATGGGCAACGCCTGAGACTTTGTATCCATTAAAGACTTCATTTTGCTCTGCCACTTTCAAAGACTGTCTTGACATCCATGGCCGTGGCACACAACGCTGCCTCCCGGTAAGTGTACATCGGAAGCACAAGAATGCAAAGTTTGCGGTACGAGAAGCAAGCAACAGGGATTGAGCCAGAGAGAACATGAAGGGGATGCGGTAGGGACAGGAAATGTCAAAGGCTGGGAGCATGGAAGTTACACAGTAGAAGATGAATGTGAGGGCAGTTATGGCAGAAACAACCCTGCATATCACAGAGGAAAACTGTGAAACGTAGAGAGCAAGCCCGACTAGGAAGATGGCGACTGAAGCATGGAGGATTAGTGGAAGAAATTCAATGATATCACCAAGTTTCCATTTCATGACCCCTCGGAAACGAAAATGACGAGTGAGAGCACGGGTCATGTTGTTTCCTGGAACAAATGCAGTATAAGCCTGTTGATTCGAGTTAGATGGCTGTTTTATATATAAACAAATTTCTAAACTTGAATCCATTGTTGAGCCAGGAGAGTTAGAAGGGCAGTCGATAATGAGAGGCTGAGACTGGTGAAAAATAATCCGTTGACCAGAACGTCAATTAGAGTGTAGGTTGCGCTTGCAGGGCCTAACGACGCTTTGGGGACGGCGCTTACCCTGGTCGCATTTCCAGCAGCTCTCAAGAGTTGGTTATTCTCGAAGAGGAGTGAAACCATGATCCGGGTGTTGTCTGTTTGAAGTGCTCGAGATGTTTGAACGATAAACACCGTGACCACTATTGAGAAGAGCGAAGCCTAGTTTCGGATTGAAGTGAGGAATTAGGAATAGATATCCCGCGACAACTTACAAAAACTAGGAGACTGTCAGTGATATTACGAAAGCCGTCAAGCATGTCTGCATTGTAGTTATCTACTTCGTCGAGAGAGACATGCTCCTCTGCTGTATGACCTTGCTTGTCATCAGTGACGCAGACCTTCTTGGTGTTATCGTAATTACGACCATCTGGCAATCATTATTAGTACAGACTCCCGATAGAAAATGGGACAGTACCGAAGCTAGTCGTGCTAAAATTCGCAAAGCTCGATGTATGCGTGAAGTCTGACATTGCGATGTTGAGAGTAGGAAAGCAAGGAGCGATGTGGTGATTGCGAGCTACTCATAGCTCGAGACAGTAGACAAGGAGTTACATCATGACAGATACATAGCCACGGCAGTTCGCACAAATGATATGTGCCAGATCAACATATCAATTCTTCCTATTAACCGAAAAACTTCATTGAGTATTCGCCATCGTATTTACCTCCTTGGAAGCTACAAAGACGCGACCCGACTAGACCATCTGTTATTACAGAGCTATAGGTCAGCGCTACGAAGACGATTATGCTGGTTGGAAGAGGTTGATATTCTCACGATCGTGGGGTTGCTATTACTACCAACACTACCTCCGAGCTCACTAGATACTTACATCATCTGTCCATCTGATATATATATGGACGTCTGAGCAACTATGTATGAGTGATTTTTTTCGACGAACGTCGTTTTGAGGAGTCCTGAAGCAACCAAAACGCTCTTGGGAAGAATACACTGTGGCAAACATACATCGCCTGAGATACACAACATATACACTGATAATGTGGCCGCAGATAACTGTCCAGTCGTCTAGAACAGACACACAAAATTGCTGGGGAACACATGGCGTCCACGCTGCCTTCTGTCCTCATCAAGTAACTCCCCACTCCACCACCCATCCTCGGGTGTATGGGTGACAGCAATAATATCCCCCGCTTGGAAATCAAACTCCTCGTCA
The DNA here is from genome assembly GCA_017657195.1 of Termitomyces sp. T70a. NCBI lineage: Eukaryota > Fungi > Basidiomycota > Agaricomycetes > Agaricales > Lyophyllaceae > Termitomyces > Termitomyces sp. T70a. Next base: position 36,268 of record JAGGAT010000231.1, read on the forward strand.
ATCGTCGCGCTGTAGTCATACAGCGCTTTCACTATAAACAGTCAGCGTTGACAAAAGTTAGAAATGAATAGCTTCATACCATAGAACAAGATGCCATGTCCATCCTCCGTAACCTGTCCCGTCGGCGGGGCGACCAGCTGTCCGGCCGGAGGCGGCTGCGGCGACGGCGTCCTCTGCACGACAGGGCTCGGCCCACGGTACCCTCCATACTGCTGCTGCTGCTGCTGTTGCTGATACGGCGCTCTCAGCTGTAACTGCTGCTGCTGGGGCTGTTGTTGTTGAGGGAAATGCTGCTGCTGTCCATAATACCCAGTCTGCTGCTGCTGCTGCTGGTACCCCGTCTGTTGAGGCTGCTGCTGTTGAGACGGCGACGGCTGATACACCGTCATTGCGAGCGGAGGAGCCTGAACGGGCGCAGGTGCGGGAGTGGGTGCCGCTGTCTGGTATCCTGTGTACATAGGCTGTTGGGGCTGAACGGGCGCTGGTTGTGTGTATCCAGGGCGGGCGCCAGAAGTAAGAGCGGGATTGCGGGCTTGGTGTTGGTGTTGGGCGATGTATGCGTTGATGGGCGGTGGAGGGGGCGGAACGGGTGTGGTGGGCGGCATGTAACTTGTCCGGTGAACCTGAGGCTGAGCCTGTGGTGGTGGCTGCTGCACCGGCGCATACTGTTGTGGTGGCTGCTGCTGCTGCACATACTGCTGCTGAGGTTGCTGCTGCTGTGGCGGCATAATCTGCTGCTGCTGCTGCTGTTGTATAGACAGTTGTCTCTGGTGCTGCTGTTGCTGATACCTCTGCGCCATCTCATCATGCAGCACCCTACCACTGGGATCCAGCGCTATACCCACAGTATTCGGACTCGGCGCTCTCGCAACGCCGGGAACCGACGACTGAGGCGCGCTCATGTACCCATTCCCGTTCCCGTTGACATTGACAGCACTATTCCTGCTTTTGCTAGCAGGAGGAGCAGGGCTCGGCCCGCGAGAGGGTGGTTGTGGACTATTACTCCTCGAACCCCCATGCGCTCCAATACCCGGATGCCCCACGATACTCGGTGGTCTAGCCAGATTCTGTCCCTGTCCTTGCGCCTGCTGCCCATTCCCAAAGCCAGGACCCGACTGGCTCAAACTTTGCCTGTGCCCTTGTTGCGGTAGCCCACTGATACTAAGCCTTCGTTCCAGTGCAACAGGGCTGTTAGATCTTGAGATGGACTTGCGCTCGCCGGGGAGGGACTGCTGATAATCAGACAACATATCCCGAATGTCTTCTGTCCGTGAGGGAGCGGGCGGCTTCATAAATGCAGCTGTAGGAGGGTTCGGTGACGCCGAGCGAAGGGATTGAGCTGGTGTCGAAGCGGAAGGATGAATTCCTACGACAAATTCAGCTGAGTTACGGTAGCTGTGGGATGATGTTGCAGAGGAAGAGCTGGCGACGGCGAGGTTGGACACGGCGGGGGAGGGTGGAGGGGGTACAATGGAGCCAACAGAACTGGGCTGTTGTTGTTGAACAGGTTTCCCTACATCTGGGACGGTAGAACGCCGAACAGATTTCCGACGTGTGCTACCGGTGCTCGAAACGGCATTCTTCAAATCCTCCATATGCTTAGCCAGAGGATCGACAGCGTTGACGCTTCTAACCGCCTTGACCGGAGATGATGAATTGGACTGGGTAGTATTAAACAGGCCACCGTGCTGCACCTGGGGATCCCTACTGGGATCTACCTTGTACACATTGTCGCCGATCTTGAGATACGGCTCCGCATCGTGACCAATGGGCTCAGCATACGGGTCTTGTGAGGGGGCTCTGTATGAGCGTGGATCTGTGGTATTGTTTCGTGTAGCCTGGCCAGAGGGTGATGTGGACGGTCCAGGCGCTGATACAGGGCTGATAGACATGCGTTGGGTATTGCTCCGAGCGACCTGTTTTGAAGGTGACGTAGAAGGGCCGGGCCTTGCTGTATCTGGTTGGGAATCAAAACCGTTGGGTTGCTGGACGGCATGTTGAATTTGCATCGCAGGCTGTCTCTTACTAATCTGCCGGCCCAAGCCAGCATGTTGGGACTCTCGTTTTCCAGGGCCAACTCCACCACCTGCGCCAATACCGGCGGCATTAGCGAAAGGTGTATCAGACTCGTCAGGTTGTAGTGGGATGGAATTCTGGCGTAGTACGGGCTCGCGCTGCGATACCCGAACGAAATTGGCGGTACGGAACGTAGGGTTGGACGATGATGAGGGTATCGCGTCTGGGGTATTGTAGTTTACGAATGCGGGGGGATCTGCTATTTGGTTTCCGGTACCATAGTCGCGTACAAAATTCTCCATGTCTTTTTCTGGTTCCATTTGTTCCAAAGCTACACGGATTTTCTCGCACGACTGAGGAAATAAGATGAGCGACACGGCCGGTGAAGTGAAAACGCCGTGTGACTTACCTCGTCATCTGCGACACACACAGTGGAGACTGCATTCGCGTAAGCCCACATGTTGTCTTTCATAAACTCAGTCCTCTGCAACTCCAAATCCTGACAGCTATCGGTGAACGCCTTCCAACCCTGCACCCATCGCGCGACAGTCTCCTGATACGCCTTTGCAAAATTGGCAAACTCTCGTTCATTGACCTGAACTGACTGCTGAGCACGTTCCAGCTTGAGTTGGATCTTCTCGAGATCTCTGCCTTGAACGAGGGACGACTGGGCCGTGTATGAATTTATACGAACGCAATCTTGCTCGTATTTTTCGCGGGCCTTGTTGACGTGAGCTTCTTGTGCTTGTTTGTTTTTGAACTCTTTTTCGACGGCAGCCTGATACGTCTTCTTGTGTTGAAGTTGCCGTGCATGGAACGTAGCTGCGGTGTTTTCGAGGTCAGTTCGAATTTGGCCGGCGAGCGTAGTATGGAATCCAGCTTGTTTATCCGTTTCGAGCCGGATTATGTCAAGAGTGTTTCGTAACTCCCTGTGATAGAAGCTCAGTATCTATTTTATTCACGACGAAGCCGCAATTGATTATCGCAGATGCCTCGTGGCTACACGCGTCTTATGCCTGCCGAAAACGATAGATGGCATGATATAACGACAGGTGTAGACTGCAAAGGAAATGATGAAGATAGTCAAATTGTACTGACCCTATTTCATCTTTACCCAAAGGTGACTTTGCAAGTTTCCCCAGTCGCTTGGCATAATCCTCCTCGATCACTGCTCTGGTCCTACAGTAAATCTTCGGATCGCGTTATCCAAGGATCACCCACCTCTCCTTCCAGTAATTTCTCAACTCCTCCATTGTTCTAGCGGCACCGCGCAACCGGGCGAACAGAACATCAACACCAGCGTCACCTGGACCCCAAAACGCATTGCAGAAGTCTAGCGAGGAATTTTGAAAAGTCGGAGAATTTGCGCGGGCATATTTGGACAGCGAAGTCGTCGAAGGCTGCCGTCGCGCAGCCATTGTAGGTGCTGAACGTGGTTCAAGAAAGGTACGAGGTCAATTATTGCATATGGTTCTAATGATGACTAATCAATTCACGCTGCAATCATCACGCCGTGTTTCGAGCACAGCGATGCTATACGGTTTTTGCGTGGCCTAATCATGCCAGTACTACAGCATTCTGTTCATCAGGTCCCTGCTATAGCCTCCTCCTTGAAGCTTGAAGCCAAAAAAGATGGACTTGATTGATTTGAACGTGTTTGTATCTAAAACCGTCGCTCCGAAATCCGAGGCCGTGATCTCCGAATACATCACATCTTACCCCCGTTCCTGAATAATGTGGTCAGTATATCCATTTAACCATCCTTTTCATGTTTTCCGTGTCCTCCAGGACCCAAATATCCTATTTCTTCTCATTTGATTGATTAGTATACCAATAACTGGACATGCAGTAAACATATCCTGAACGCCCAAGTTGCCATCCGTGCTCCGTGCTGCAAACAATGGTTCGACTGTGCCGAGTGCCACGCAGAGACGCAAACTCATCAACTTGCAAAAGCATTGGAGATGGCTTTCATGTGCAAGAAATGTAAAAAGGCATTTAGGAAGGACATGTCAGCTTACGAGGAAAGCGACGAGTATTGCCCGCATTGCGACAACCACTATGTGTGTATCCAAACGATGGAATGGATTTTTTTCAATCTAACGAACCATACAACACAGGTGTTGGAAGCAAAAACACCGCAGGCGGTAGTTGGCGTAGAAGGCGAGGATGCGAGGGTGGATAATCGGTGTGTCATCCATCGCCTTGACTGCTTCTTCCTGCTGAAACCACTTAGGATGTTGAAAGACGAACGCATCAAAACCGTTCATGCTCGGTCGATCTTCTCTGAGGAGGATTTTAGCGATCGCCTCGTTTAGATCTTCCCCTCTTTTCTCTTACATCGTTTTGCTCTCCCATCTGCTGTCCATGTCACATCATCATACAATTCATCTGGATTTTGTATCATTCTAACTCAACAGCTGACACGATCGAAAACATAAGTCGTCAAGCTCATACCCTTCAACGCCAGCACCCAGCTTGATCCACTCTTCACAGCCCCAGCAATCTGTACAAAGTCCTCCGACGCCGACGTCCGGAATGCATCAGTCGCACAAGCAGTGTCCGGGAACGTCAGCGTCAGGCTCGAATCTGACGTGTTAGGGTTCATGGCGAGGATATAGTACGTATCTGTACTCGCTACTGCCATCGTGAATTTGCTGGCGTCGGAACCAATAATTGGGCGCCGCTGGCTGCCGGCTTGTATTTTATCGATCATCACTCATGTTATTGTTCACAAAGAAGACTGTAACTTACGTTTCACGAAGTTTCCAAAATGCTTGTAGGCCCAGAAATGCTTGCTGATGTCTGTTTCATATCTGCGCGTGAGTTCTTCCCCTTCTTTCAGGCTGCGGAAATCTTACAGAGGTTGAAGTTACCGTTCGTGGCATAATTGGCATCGTAATAAATCACTCCGTCCTATAGTCCTTAATGTGAAACCATGAAGGCCTGCAACTGTCAAACTACTTACAGTCCATCCAGCAGAGTTTGGGACAGTAGGACATCTTGGGTTTGTCAACGGGGAACACCCAAGTTCTGAAACAAAATTAGTGACATTTGATCCGTATCTTGCCAAAACATACGACTGGAAACGAGTGTCCAAAACTACGACAGGGTTAGGCAAGTCCAGCTTACGAAGACATGCTCACATCGTAGTGCGTTTCGTTGGCAAGGACCAAACTTTGAAAGACCATCCCGGAGAACATGAGTGCGTTTTTTATCCTTTGAAAGGAACATATCAGCTGAAAGTGCACAGTAAGCTTGCAATCGGGAGCTCACGTCGGGTCGTACCCCTGAGTAAATCCTTCTCCAGTGCCGTCTGGATTTCCTAGCGAGCAACAAATCTCCTGTGATGCACAAGATTCATGGATCCTTGTCGTCTTTGTGGCAAAGAATGACCTACAGTCATCCAGGTGAGTTTTCCGGGAAAGAGACGATTCGTCGAGCTGATATAGGAAGTGTAGCTTCCGTCGGAAGGGAAGTCGTAAGTGTGGTGAGCGAGAGCAGCGACCTTGCGGTGATCAATTTATAGAATCGAATTGAAAACAGCGATAACCTACCCTGTCGGCGACTTGTGGCAACCAAGAGCCATACTCATTCTGTGCACTCCCAAGGTTTGACGATTCGTCGGCTATGATCCCAACTGACGATGTCAACCCCCTCGCCGCGAGGGCATCAAACAACCCATTAACCACCTCTGCGCGTCTTAATCTCTCTCGTCAATACCTTAACCACAATCCCATGCAATCGACACTCACTGGCTCGGCAAAACCTGCATACCCTCCTGCCCACACGGCGAGGGGCCAAAGCTACTATCCGGCTCATTCATCGGACTAACGAAATCAATACCCACACCCGTCCCTCTAAAATGCTGCACCACATCCGCCAGGAACGTCCCATACGCCTCCCCGGTCCCACTGACGAACTGCCCATTACAACTCGCTTTCCCGCTCGTCAGCGGCGCAGGCGCGCTATTCGCGAACATCGTCAGATGTTGCACGCCGAACGCCGCAGCTTGGGTGAGGAAAAACACCCCGGCTGCGTCCTTGGAGAAGTCGTATACGCCCGGGGAGACGTAGAACGTTTCCGGGGCGCGTGCGGGGTTGGAAACGTTTACCCCGCCTGCGCCAACGTTGTAGCGGTAGGACGAGAGACCGAGTCCTGAGGGGGAGAAGAGGAGGGAGGAGAGGTTTTGTCGGGTTGAGAGCGGGAAGTGGATGAGGTCGTTTGGCCACCAGGCGCCTGAGCCGCCGATGCTGTGGAAGGTTTGGGCGGGGGTGCTGGAGACAGAGGCGGCGTCGACGATGGGGTTGGATGTCCAAGGGAGAAGAACAGGAAGGAGCAAGACCTTGGCTCGGTTTTTAATCATTGTTACTAGTTGTAGGTGTTTTTTCTTAGCTGAAAGACGGATCTTTTATATTGGTTTTCCTGGGTCTTTCATCGGAGAGGCAAGCCATTCTGCGTGTTACGAAAGTATGGGACAATTCTGCTCCATCTGGGCAGGTAATTCGGTCAAGTGCGGCGCGCGACTGGAAACGCGCGGACCGACGGGGCGAAGTGACAGAGTCTTCTTTTTTCTTTCCCAAAAGTCCTGCTTCAAGAATCCACCAACATGCTGGACCGTTTCGACAAAACGTGGGAACTACGAGACAAATGGCTCCTTTGCCTCGTGATTTGATTATGTCCTAGCAAATATAAAGGTTTCTGTTTCAATCTTGTTGTTGATGGTTCGACATCAGATTCATTTTCGCAACTTGATGAGGTTGTTGATCGATCTAGTAGCTCCATCTGATACAAGAAGGAAAACAAAGATGATGTTGGGAAATAATAAACATTCGTTTTATTATTTGAGCACAAAAGGTACAGCATTCTGGAAGCTTCCTTGATCCACAATGACTATTGTAGTAGCGCCACCCTTTTGATCGTTGCTTCTTCTGTCGAGAGGAGCAGAATATAATATGCCATTGTTAATACTTATTGTCAACAAGACCACGGACACACAGCCAATTTGCCCAGTCTATAAAGCCGCAGACAGGTACACGGAGATGCATCAAAACCACTCTCTGAAGAAGATATCCCGAACAGCCTATCCCTGGATCGTCGATGTACAACGAGCACTACCCTTATACACCCTGCTGGGCTTACACACCGCCAGCAAAACAAACAAAGCCACAAGATCCAACAATGAAGATACACGTGTCTCGGCAGAACGAAGGAATAACGCAAAATTCTGAGAAATATCTCAAGCCACCTGATCGATTACAACAACATTACGAGGAGAGTTACCCCTTTGATCCATATACAAGTCACACATCAGCGGCGCCCCAGATGAAGACGGTTGGTCTTGAGCAGAGACCAACTTTCAAACAAGAAGACAGACTCACATCCTGTCCCAATTCAAACTATAGCCGCTCTGTCCAACATCCAGGACGCCGAATCGCAGGAACAAAGCGAATATTAAACTCAAACCTATCTCCACGAGAACGAGAAAGAGTTCACCGCGAGTATCGACTGTCCTCCAGAAGAGAAGAAAGCAATCATAGAACCACGAGGAGGTACTTCAATCAGCGAGAGGTTTGTTTCGTTAAGTCATGGTAGATCTCCAGAACTTTATGTCATGAACGTCTACAGAACCGAAGAAAAATGCCTCAGGCTCGTTTTTCGGAAACCTCCGAGAGACGGCATTGTAATCCTTACACGCCGCAGTCCGCGTTCAGCAAGAAGGTTTCAAATATGCCTTACTATCCCTCTTCAACATCAGTTTATCATGATACCATGTCAAAGTCCCAGGAAGATGATGAGATGGACGTTGATCCAAATTAATCGAGCTTGGCCTTATGCCAGTACCTCGTAGTCCATAATATTCGACGACGTCTTTGCCAGTCGTCTGGTGAGTAAGTGTACGATAGTCATAATGCCGTTCAATGTTTGTAGATACCTCGAGGTCGGCAGATAATACAAGCACTATTGGGAATCGGGTGGAGGACTCCTTTGGAATGATTATTAAAAGAAACGTAAAGGAATGTTGAACGCTGGTGCAGGGTCACTTCGGCCATGGCCAACGTTCGTTTGTTTTGAAAAGTTCCAGTTTCCTTGAGACATGAAAACTTCGCAAGCGACCGAAAATGTAAACATCATAGTACCTGGCTATAGAAGACTCGAGGATACAAAAGGTCATATCATGCTAGGTGTGAACAAGCCAACCGGCATCCCTTGGCTAAACTTACGCAGGTGTCGGTTCGCTCAAGAACCTGTCATCAATCTCTGCTAATCCGTCATATGGCGCTGCGTAGAAAATAACGACACGTTTTCTCTCGAAATCAGCGGTGATGATTTCCCAGATATGACCCACATAAGTGGGTTGTGTAGACGAGAATCCGGGGAGTAGCGTTTCATAGAGATGGCGTTTTCCATTGAATCCCACCCAACGAACGTCCACTTTGACTTGGAGGAGATTCACAAACGTGATATTGGTAGATCTGGTTTCTTGTAAAGATTGCGGTCTTTTAACCAGAGACGGAAGTATGCCAATGAGGCGCTGAAGGATAATATCAGTAAAGATCTTGATGTGTTAACCCTTTCGTTTACAGACCTGAATGGGAAACACGGACGCGTTGAGCATGACGCGGGACGGATCATAATGAGGGTAATATATCTTTGTGACGGTCTCTCCCTGACGGGAGAACACGACCTCCCAAGGTTGATGCATATACGCTGTAACCTGCAAGCACTCTGACCTGGGTAGCTCAGCAGATTCAGCACAAAGTATCCTTTGTCCTTCAAAATCTATAGAGTAGATTCGAGCTGAGAAGTCAATGGGAAGATCGTTGACAAAAAAGATAGTTGTAGATGTTCCTCCAATGTAAGAACGTATGTTGGGATCACTAGGAAACGGTTGTAGAACGTAGTCCTGATAATCGAATGATTTAAAAAAACTTCCACCATGTCAAAATCTGGATTGACGTACTGGAAGTTCGGGTCGATGTATAAAAAGCGAAGACATCCGAAGAAATTAGAGGACCGGCAACTCTTCTTAGTGGAGTGTAGAAACAACGAATTGACTGCGATGGAGACACTTCCGCGTGAGTTTAAATAGTATTGGTCAACCACAACTGCTACAAAGACCTTAACTAGTGGCTAAGCACCCACGAAAACGGTCTGACACCACTTCCGGAAGAATGTCAGATACAGTATTTTCTCCTGTTCAGACAAACAACGCATGGCCATTCAACGTCCTAAAAGGAATATTATTTGCCGTCCTAAGCTCAGGTGGAAAAGGGCCTGGCTCACCACGGTGAACACGGCATAAACTTGATCTTTGATTCGCGATCTTCACCTCGTGTTTTCGGTATTCATAACTTCGCGTCAAGGAGAAAATCCAGGGGGGAGCAAACAGCGCTCACATCTAGCCTGTGAATCACATCAACAATAGTTATCACCATGGACAAACTCGTTTAAAGGATGTGCTAGTTTGAATTCCATCATGAGCTGAGGTGATTTTGGACAGGAACTGTCTCTTGAAAAGAAAGACCATGACGGAAAGAAATTACCTGGCATGTGGTCGGATAGACCCCAGCTTGAGCATTTTACGAATTCAAAGAGTGGGTTAAAGGGCTGAAATTATCATGAGATGGTAGTACATTGTCGCAAGAGGAACCGATTATCCATGGAGTAAAGCATTAAGCAGAAAGCAGTCTAAATCCCGCACTACTCGACTCAGTGGCCCCGTTGTTGATTAAAGCTCCATCACTTCCGAGCGTCACATACTGCTTATTAGATGCAGCGAGAACAGAATATACACCGCTTTCTGCACCTTCCTTCGGGCGTATTATGAAAATCTCCCACGCGGATGCGGTGTCACGGGAAGCAGAGATGGTAGATGATCCACTGCTATCTGCGGTAACGAATTGGTTGGTTGATACTGCCTTGATTGTTCCTGCATTAGGAGCAGATGCGAGTTGGAATTTAGCAGCAAGACTTTGAGAGGTACTAGACGCAATGAGGTTGGGAAGAGTGGATTCGGCGACGTAGGTACCAGTAGTGACGGACTGGATGTAGAAGGTACCGATTGGATTAGAAGGTGCTGAGGCACATACATTTGATGCTCCGGGACGCGTAGATAAGAAGTAAAGTTGATTGCTAAAGGTGTTCCCGGTACCCCAGGAAGTCAGCGAGGAAGAAAGCCGCGCTGCTGCCACAGGGTCGACTTGAGAGTACGCGAGATAGATCACAGATTTCCATTCTTCGCCATAAGCAGGATCATTTAATTCTTGAAGCGTGTAATTATAGACAGCCTGGGCCCATGCTGCATCATACATGTGTTCATTGATGGGTGTCACGGGAAGAATTTGAATAGCAGCGATTTCGACTTTTTGGTCTCCCCAGAAGCTGCAACGAGGTTGAAAGGCATATGACTAAAAAAATGAAGACATGCTTACAGCCATGCGCCTGCCTGCCAGTCCATGACATTGCCCATTGTAACAAGATCACGGAGATCCTGCTCAGGATATGGCTGATCTCTATCTGTGGCGCTAGCCGCGGGATAAAGGTGCCAATACACCTGTGCAGCGTGTTGTTCTGTGGCGATCAATAGCCGCGCGTAATTCTTGATATCGGCATTGCCCGTGGCATCGGCCCACAGAAGTGCCCCGTAGTAGCCATTTACTGCTTCACCGATGGACTCTTGATCACGTTCACCCGCACCATTAGCAATACCGGAAGCTTCGCAATTGCCGAGGTGAGTTTAGAGTCACGCGCTCCGAGCAAAAACATACATACCCCAAGAATGGCCTGCGTACCAATCCCGACAGCGCGTAACAGGGAAAAAAGGATCGTTCCTTGACGGATTGACGATGTCACGGAGGAACCAGTCCATGGTCTGCCGGAATGTGTTCAACCAAGCACCGTCATGTCTAGAGAAGTTACTTTAAAAGATCGTTTAGCGAAGGAAGAGAAACAAGTACTTTGCAATCACGGCTGCTGCGGCAAGGAGGTAGCCATAATGAAAGTGATGATCATTGTAATATCCATTTCCGAAATCAACCCACACGTCGTTGTATCCTGCACGGTTAATGATACCACCCCATCCAGTTTCGTATGCGGGGACCGCGGTGGATGCTGAATTGAACTGTTCACGAGGTGAGTCAACAGTACAATCAATACACGACTTTTGGAACGGACCAAATAGTCAATTGAACTCCTTAGCCAGTTGATGACAGGCTGTACGAGATCATTCCGGTTAACATGTTCTGCAATCAAGCTGATAAAAGATCAACACGAGTAAAGGTACGAAGATAAGAGATGCTTACGCTAAGCGCGAGATGGCCGCGAATTGTCCACCAAAGAAGTAAAAATCCCCTGGCATCGTGACTGCAGGGATTTTTGCGATTTCATACTCAAGGCCAGCGATCAGATCTTGTAAGCAAGACGCGTCTGGAGCACGAGGGGCATTCCAAGTGATAGTTGTGAGGTCATAGACCAGGTTCCAGACGTTTCCCAAAGCAGGATACATATATCCTTTAGCCGTAAGATACGAGAGAGATGACGTCGGCGGGAAATTGGGGTTTCGCATTTTGATGCTATAGTCTGCTCGTCAGAGATTGAACAGTAACTTTGATTAAGACACACCGATGATGAGGCCATGTCAGCATGAGAAGATCCGCTGCATTCCCACTTACTGCCCACGTGAAACGAAGTGTACCAATGTCCCCGTCAAAGTCATAGTCAACAGTGACACTTGTTGGGTAATTTGCGACATATTGATCAAGAATCTCCTTGTGGGAAGGAGAGTCCAGCTTCACGACCCGCAGCACACCATCGAACGGTGTTCCAGCGACAATCGTGTTGTTGTGAGCCGTCAAAGTCAGTTCACCAGATAAGGAATATATGATGTAGGTGCCAGCACTGTTGTCAACTTGGAACGAGGTACTGGTGACAGTGACTGTAGACTTCTTTTGAATTTCACTTGATGCTTGTTTTAAATATTTGCTTACCGCTAGTGCCATCATCGAGTGTACTGCCAGCAAAAGATGTGATAGCGCCGTTGGCACTGTCGAGCTTCGGTGTCGCTCTTGAGTATGTAAAAGTAAGGTATGGAGATCCCGGTACGAGATAACTTGTCATCGTGCTTGAACCTGTGAAATATTGTACCGTGACGGATTGGGAATCCTTAGAGACCGATCAATCTGGTTACTAGTAGAGGTTGACACTAAATCTCACCCAAGATAAAGCCTTGCGGTTCAGAACGTCGCCGTTGTGTTCGGCAAATCCAACAGACCAGTCGGTCTGGGTTGGTTGTTGGATAGATACACCATCAAAATTTCGAGAGGTCGATATACCAAATTGGAAACCAGTGGCGCCCAAGTGGCTCTGATAAGGGAATGGGCCGGCGACAATACTGCCAGAAAATGAGACATAAATCTGTACATTCTCTGTGCGATTATTGAAGACTCACGCGTTGCCGTCTCCAGCACTGAAGCCAACCCACCAATCGTTCGTCGGGAAGGGAGGAGAGAAGTCTTGGAAGAAGGAATTTGGGGGCATATCATTTGCGATGGAACCTCCGGCGGGTGCAGGTGAGTCCGTACTGATGGGCCCAAAGACGAGGCCCAGGACGCCACGGAAAGCGAACAATCCACAAGAAGCAGACAGAACCGGGCTTCGAAGAAGCGCAACCATTGCAGGGTAACCTGGTTAGCCCAGTAGACACCAGCTATGCTTTATAGCATCGAAATTTTGCAATGGAGGAAATAAACATTCTTCCGAGTTGGAGTGACTGAAACGACGATAAAGACACATTATTTCTGAAGGGAAAGGCTTGACAAGGACCGATACGGTCAAAGACAATGAATGGAAATCGTTGTGTAGAAGTGAGCATTGTCTAAGCAACCGACATCAGGAGATGAAATTAGTTCCGATGAGCGCGAAGACGTGTTGTTCTTGAAACCGGGTGATATCAATGACCTTTTGGGTTGGTGCGAGTAAAAGAGCTGATAACAACAATGCATAGCTATGGAAGAGAGTTTCTGGTTTACGATGACAAAATCTAGATGAGAGGATAAACGAAAGGCCCGGAGCGCGATTCAGCGTCAGACGAACAGATAGGACAAGAATGGCCTCCTACCTGCTACTGAAACACAGATTGCGATCCATATTCGTTGAGATACGGTCCATTTGCCGCAGTCAGATGACGAAAAACATAGGTTGTTGGCAAAGTCCAACTTGTCAACCCGTGAAGACGAAACGACCAAAGACAATATTGTAGAATGGTACAGTTGATCAGTCCTCAGTCACACAAAATGTACGTTGTACGACTAAGTATATATTACCTGTAGAATGGTACAGTTGATCAGTCTACAGGAGGTATTAATATGGTGCGTATGGCGTAAGTAAGTGAACGGCTCACCCTCAGTCACACAAAATGTACGTTGTACGACTGAGGGTGGCGGATCGTGTATATCTAGATAAATAGGGAAAATAAAT